>JAQQSZ010010062.1:0-12607 GCA_028646595.1 Phalanger gymnotis
TCTATAGTGGCCCTCTGCTGTATGGACTCCAGTTTGTAGCTTGTGACTTGTTAATGACTCAGAAAATTTTATAGCCATTGGATAACTGCAGCCTTAAAGAAGAGAGCTGCCTGGGTTCCAATTCACAGTCATGGAAAATGGTGAACAGCATCCCACATACCCTGCTGAAGCCAAGGCCAAAGGTTGCCCCCCATCCCCACCAGAAGCAATAGGGCTGTTATGTTATAACCAGCCTGGCACTAGAGGCTTCCCAGAGCTGATGATTCTGATCCCCTTTATAGTCTCACTGGGGACTGATGGCAGAGTAGTTGAATTGAAAACAAATAGCATATGGAATATGTGTCAAGCCTAGTACTCCAAGGATCTCCACTAACCTCAACTTTGTATGAGAGTATTTTTCTCACAGCATCAGAATCACAGAAACTCATCCAGGGAACTTTCTCCTTATTCTGTATATCATAGAGTATATAGTTCCATGGGATAAGGGAAGTAGGGGTAGGATAGGAGAGCCAAAATTGGTCTAGGTCTGTCTACAGAAGTTAGGAGTTAGCAGATACATGGAGCCAGAAAGATTACTAGCATTTCGTAGCCACTTATGAGAACTAACCCCCAAATAACCTGTCTAGACTCTGAAAGTTAGTATTCCATGCTGCCACCACCCCACAGAGGGTAAGAGCTATAACACAGTTCCATCACACAAGTATCATGCTGAAGGAAAGAACCTAATGATGGAACTAGTCCTAGAGAGAACATGAGAGAGTAATCTTAAGTCCAGAATACTGACTCAAAGAACCACAAAATCTTGCATCTTGGATCTGGAAGTGACCTCCAATGGAGGGCATCCAATCCAATTGTACCTGATGTGTGAAACCCCTCTACCATATTATCAACAAGTAGTCATCCAACCTTTCCTGGCATATATCCAAGAAAAAGGAGCTCCCAACTTACTAAAGCTACCCCTTCCGCCTCACCAAATGCAGTCTCTACATGTGTCGCCTGACCCTAGAGATGGACCCTATATCTCGAGCTAAGGAGAATGGATGTGCTCTGTGGACATTTTTCCAAAAGAGAAATAACTGATCCCCTATAAATTCTGACCTATGCTCTAGCTTGGTGAAGCCAGCTCTAGGGAGTTACCCATCTCACCTTACTCCTTGGCCTCAGAGGCCTTGGAATTGTCCCAAATCAGTCACACTATTGACAGGGGGAATTAATTACAATAACTGAAGTAGTAGGAGTAACTCAGAGTCAGAAAATCTGGCTTCGAGCCCAGGCTCTATCACTTATTTGCTACCTAATCTTAGTAAGGGGAAATGAACCTCTCTGAGCCTCAATTTCCTCATCTGTTCAATGGGGATATAAATCCCTGTTCTGCTTTCTTCACAGCACAGGGTCATTAAAAGGATCAAGTGAGATACTATTCTCAGCAAGTTATTGCCTATACATAAGAGATTATTATCTTAGAACTCCCTTGGGCTAACTGAGGAAGTGTCTTTGTCAATCTTCAGGGAAAGTTTCCCTCCCAAAGAAACTGATTCAAGATTCCTGCAGCTTAACAATAATAAAGATCATACACTACTACTACTCCTCCTCTCCTCGTCCTATTTTATGAAAAATGACTGCCCCAGAGGAGAATGAGAACGAGTGGAAACGTGACAAGCATTCTCTTCCTATTAATATCTTCTCACATTGCAGGCAGTCCTAAAACTCCTCATAGCTGAGAGAGGAGGGGGAAAGGGAGGAACGAGAATTACAAGCACCCAGAATTCAGGTCATGGGTAGTTAAATAGGTACTACCCTTGGAGAAGCATTGTGATGGAAGGGAGAACACTGGATTTGGAATCAGCTGACCTGGGCTTTAGTCTTGGCTCTGCTTTTGGCTCACCATATGACCTTCAGCAAGTCACTAAAACTCTGAGCCTCAGTGACCTTATCTGTTAAATGGGGGTAATAATTCTCACACCGACTTCCTTGTAAAGAAAAATGCTTTACAAATCATAAAGCACCATAGAAATGGAAAACATTGCTGTCTTTGATCAAGCCCTGGATTTAGATTTTGCCTAGATGGCCTTGTGGGGATGCTGACTTACAAATGTTTACATATAAACCACTATTCAGAGTAATTACATATTTTTAATGTATTTCAATGCTTTCTAAGTCTCTAAAAGTTCCTCATCTTTATGATAAGCCTCTGTCCATCTGATCTCAGCCTTTTGTACACATATTCTAATTAGTATTACATTTATCATATATATACACATATGTATATGTATATATGTGTATAGATATAGACATAGATATAGATATAGATATGTCTCCTAGTAGAACATAAGCTCCTGGGGAACAGGGAAAACTTATGTCTTTCACTGCTTTCACTGCATGAACAGAGCTTTGCACAAAATAGGGACTCCAATAAAGCATCAAAAGACACACACACCTGAAGGAGACATCCCCTAGAGGCCTGACCTCGGATTGACGATTCTTCATTCTTCCCCCACTAGGAACCTAGGAACCTATAAGCTAGAAATGCAAGGATCCTCTCATGGGGATACAGAGGAGCCAGAGCATACCTGTGCTCAAAATAACTCTATGGAAACCCACATTGAAACACCAAAGTTTCACATTCTGTCTCAAATTCTGGAATAAAAGGACTCTGAAATTTTCTATAGGTTACGTTTTGTTGATGGAACTTTCCTCTTATTCTGGCTTTCTATTCCAGACATCCAGGCGCACTATGAAGGTGTTCTAATCACCCAAATGCCTAGCCCCAAGACTCATTCCAACTGGGCTCATCCATCATTCAGCCCATTCCACTGTGTTCTTTGGAACCCTCTATTGTCAACAAACTCTCTTCCACTGTGAAAGATAGAGTGGTAGAGTGGGTAAAGCACTGGCTTTGAAGTCAGAGGATGTGGGTCCAACATCCAGTTCTGTTTCTGTGTGTCCTTAGGCAAGTCACAGCCTCAGTGGACTTTGCCTTTTTCATCTGTAAAATGCTGAGATTGTACCTCTAAATCTATAATCATTGAACTTTTCCAATCAACATTATCTTCTGCCTCTTTGTTCTAACAAAAGCCTGGCTCTTCCCTGAGGATAGCCATCCCCTGTACCCTTCTGCTCTGTGGAGCACTCCTCTCCCACATCACAAAAGGTCAGAGAGCAACATGGACATAATTTATTGAATCTAAACCATTCATCTGTCCCAACGGTGTTTCCTCTTTCGAGGTCAATTCCATATGTCCCTTCCATCATTCTCAAACCATATTGTCTGTCTCTGTTAATATCAAGGACCAACTTCAAATCATTCATTCTCCCAACTTTTCCACAGCTTCTGCAGCTTGCTTTCCATCTCTCACCACCCTCTGCCTGCCATCATTCTCAGGAACTTCAATTTTCCTATTGATGACACCTCTAACAACCTGATCACACAAGTCCTCATACACCTGGAAACCCCAATGACCTCCTTCTCCACTCTGGCTTTAGTCAAGTAACAACACAACGACAATTCAGACTTCACCATCTCACAGGACTGTGCTACTTCCAATACCTGGAACTCTTAAAATTCCCCTCTTAGGACACAACTTCCCATCCTTCTATCTGTCCTGCTTCATTACTCATACTTAACTTGCTCTTTTCCTATATTGTGAATCCCTGACCCATCCCCATTTTCCCAATTGACTTCCACTATTTTGTTTTCACTTGCCTCCATACCTAGCCTTGACCCAGTGCTTCACTACATACTACCCTCAAATCCCTTATACTGCTGAACTTCTTGCCATTTGAAACATGTGGATTATCACCCCTGGGTAATCTCAATCTTCCAGTTTCTCCCCTTCTGCTTCTACTCCAGCACTTTGGAGAATTACTAGAGAAGAAATAAATTGGAGGTATTTCACCTACTACAAATACATGCTATGTAACTTCAACTGGGCCCTCATCGATATGTAAAAATCCTTGTATTTAACTTTTATTGACTTTATTTCATTGTTCATTCAGCATTGTTCCAAACGTTTTCCTCTCCCCAGAAATGGTAAGTGACTTTGCTCTAGGTCACACAGGTTGGAAGTAGATTCTGGGATTTGAACCTAGGACCTCTGATTTCAAATCCAGTATTGTTGCCTCTATACTGTGCTGTGTTCTTGGTAGAATCATTATTTATAGTTGTGGTTCAGTCATTTCAGTCATGTCCAACTGTTTGCGACTCCATTAGGGTTTTCTTGGCCAAGATACTGAAGTAGTTTGCCATTTCCTTCTTAAGTTCATTTTAAGGATGAGGAACTGAAGCAAACAGGGTTAGGTGACTTGCCCAGGGTCCCATAGCTAGGAAGTTCTGAGGCCAGATGTGGACTCAGGAAGATGAGTCTTCCTGACTTCAGGCTCAGCACTCTATCCGCTGTGAAACCTAGCTGACCCCAAAGTTCCTTAGTACCCCTACCTTTTAGTCAAGCTTATGCCCCAGTACTCTACAGAAATTATCCTCTTTGTGGCCACAAGTGAGACCCTAATCACTAGATTCAGTGGCTTTTTCACCTCCTTGAGCTGCCTGTAGATGTTGACACTGTCAATCACCTGTAGTAGCAATTTAGATGTAAAGATCTTTCCCACCCATTAATAGGCCATGTGACCTGCTTACATCACAGGAACCCTAAGTCACATGTGGTAGGAGGAGCTTCGTGACAGGAAAAGGAAGTTATGTCACAGGAAATGCAGAGAGAGAGAGA
Source organism: Phalanger gymnotis (assembly GCA_028646595.1). NCBI lineage: Eukaryota > Metazoa > Chordata > Mammalia > Diprotodontia > Phalangeridae > Phalanger > Phalanger gymnotis. The sequence continues at coordinate 4,722 of JAQQSZ010010062.1, forward strand.
GAGAGAGGGTGGGGAGGGGGCTGTTATGGCTGCAAATGGTTGCTAATGGCCATCATGATAGTTAGAGCCGAACAGGCTGACTTAGCTGTCCTGTGAGTTTGTTTTTGGGAAGACCCCAGCAGGGGGTTAGAGAGATTTTGGGAAGGCAAGGCTCCATGTTGTGATATTATGTATTGAATGCTTTACTGCTCTGACGGATTGGGTAGATGGCTTGTGGAACATGGTTCTCTGGTGTCTGAATAAATGGTTTACTTCTACCTTCTATGTGGAGAGTCTCATATACTTTACAATACAGAACCACACAGGCATTTTGACAATTATCATCTACATTGTTATTATTGCCTTACAGATACACCACCCTTCTGCTAGATCCAACTTCTGTAAAATTTGGATTCGGTCAAAAGGCTGCACTTAAGGATGTAGAAGGCCACACGTGACCTCAAGGCCACAGGTTCCTGACACTTGTGGTAGATCTTGCCCCTCTGTTTTCAGAGACACCTCTCTCAATACTCTCCTTAACTCTCTTTCATTGACTCTGCATCTTGCATCTCAGATGTGACTGGTCCCCAGAAGTCTATGCTTGCCTGTTATCACCAGAGACCATGCCTAGGAATAGCTAAATGTAGTAGGAAGGCCGAATTTATGATCTCAAATATAATCATATATATATTTGAATGGTTCGAAACAGCAAGGTATGAGGGATTCTCTAAGTAGAAGGCATCAAAACATTTATTTAGTTGGCAGTGGCAGACCCACGAACCATCCTCCCACTTCCAATATTGTGATCATAAGCTTCCAGGCCCAATAAGCCGCCTCACAAGAGTAACCAGGAGGCCACAGAGAAGCATGATAACATTAAACCACATATTCACTGGCCTCAAGTCCTTGCTCATACTCCTGGGTTCACACAGGTCGGCTCTGCTTCCACAGCTCCTGCTTCGCCTTTTTTCAGCTTCAGCTGTAGTTGTCTCTTAGCTCGCCTCTCCTCGCAGCCGAGCCTCTGGCGCCCTCAAGCCCCACTTCAACAACCAGAGACCATTGGTTCCTGAGTTGGCCCCTCTTAAGTCATCAATCTACACCCACACAGGTTTTGCACTTGATAGGGTTTTGGGCCTGGGGCTTAGCACTTAACAGCTGAAAGTACTTTCACTCAAAGTAAACAAAAGCCAAACTCCTCAAACACTAAGGAGCCCATTTTGCCTTACCAACACACTAACCTGCTTAGCTCAGGACATCTTAGGATCCTGCAGTTTCCTCTTCACAGCCACACTACCCCCTTTGACCTCTTGCTCTGATAATCATTGCATCAACAGGGCCTTTGATCTTGGGAAAGGGCTTGTCAATGGACTGCCTTATTGTTCCACTCCCCCACTTTGGGATTTTCCTGACTTTCTTTTACCTGACTATCTTCTTTGGCCACCGCCCTCCACATGTGCTGCTTCCCCATTAGAACATAAGGTGCTCTGTGAATTAGCATACCTATTTTGGAATGAAATTTGGCATTGTGCAAATGGCCATTCCCTTTGACCCAGAGATTCCATTGCTAGGCTTATGTCCCAAGGAGGTCATTAACAAAAAGAAAGGCTCCAAATACACCAAAATATAGCAGTGCTTTTTGTAGTTGCAAAGAGCTAGAAACAAAACTACCTATTGGGCAATGGCTAAACAAATTGTGGCACTTGAATGTAATAGAATGTTACTGTTCTTTAAGAAACAATGAATGTGATGACTACAGAGAAGCACAGAGAGATTTACATGAACTGATATGAAGTGGTATAAACAGAATCAGGAAAGCAATATGCATGACAACAACAATGCAAAGAACCATGAAACAATCAGAAGTAAATATGAAATTATAAAAAACAAGTTTGGTGCCAAAAAAAGAGATTCTACTTCATTCTACTACCATCCTTCTGCTGATTATTTCCCATTTATCCTGTACATAATTTGTTTGTACATATTTGTATGCTGTTTCCCTCATTAATTAGATCGTGAGCTCCCTCAAGGGCAGGCATTATCTTTTGCCTTTCTTTGTATCCCCTGTGCTTGGCACAGTGCCTGGCACATACTAGGTGCTTGATAAATGCTTGATGACTGACAGACCAAGAAGATGCTTCCCCCAACTCCTTCATATTGGGGGAGATTGGGGGAGGAGGTGTCAGGTGTGGAACAGTGCATAAAATGTAAGATATTTGGGATACATTAATTAGTTTTGCTGAATTTTTTTCTTCTTTTTGTTTGTTCCATTTTGTTACAAGGATAATAAGGAATGGCTCTCTGGAAGGATGGAGGAGGAATGCAGGGAGAACTCTAGCTAATATGAAAACTGTCAATAAAAATCTATTTTTAAAAAGTAATTTAATTACTCTGGAGCAGGGACTGCCTTACCTCTGCATTGGTAGCCTCAGTTCTTAGCTTCAGATCCACATTTCCAACTGCTCACAGGACCTTTCCATCAGAATGTCCCAGAAACACTTCAAATTCTGAGTTCCATAAAAGAGTTCATTCATTTCCTTTCCCTTAAACTGTCTACGCCTTCTGGCCTCACTCTACCAGTCATGGTACCATCATTCACCTATTCTCTGTTGTCCCTCTTTCTCACAACTCATAGCTAGTTAGTTGCTGGATTCTGTTAATTACATCACTGAAATATCTCTTGTACCTGTCCCTTTGTCTCTGGTCCCACTACCACCTCCCTAGTGTGAACCCTTGTTAACACCAATGTACAGGGTGTTCCTAAAGTCTGGACACATAGGCAAAAATGCATATTTTCAAGAAATGAAATGAATGAAATTTTCGATAACATTTTATTTAATTGGAATATTAACAAATAACATCTTAAATGTGATTTCCATCATTTGTGATGCAAAGGGTGATGCACTTTGCAAGATTCACATGAACTCCATGCAATAACTCCACATTGCCATCACTCTTTATTCATTCAATCAAGTGTGTTACATCTGTGATTTTCATTGAGTACACCTTCTCCTCTAGCATACCCCAGAAAAAGAAACTGCTGAACAACACAGAGTCTTGGGTGAAATGGTTCATGAGATGTCAATGAGATTTCCTATGTGTCCAGACTTTAGGGATACCACATAGATTATTGCTCTAGTACTTTCTAGGCTTTGTCACTTCCCCTACTACACTGTACCCTTCTTACTACTACCAGACTTACTTTCCTTGTGCATAGACCCGATCTTGTAACTACAACTATTTGGAACTATCATTTCTCTGTTGAAAAATCTTTAGTGGTTCATTAGTTACTGAGTAAACTTTTAGCCTCTCTGCCTGGTATTCAACATGCTCATTGGTGAAGTTACCTTTCCTCTCTGGTACGAACCATGATGCTTCCACGATTCACTCTGTGAAACCAGGAAACCAGGAAAACAAAGGCTATTGTCTGTCTTTTGAATTTCTACTGCTGTCTCAAGTCCCTTTCTGTAGTCTATTCTCTCAATCTAGAATGTCCTCCCTCTGTCTCTCTTGAGTGCTTACCAATGGAATGGGACGAGTCGGAATAGAAACACATTTATTAAGCACCTATTGTATGCCAAGCACTGTGTTAAGCACTGAAAATACTCATTGAAAAGTGAATGTTTCTCTGGTCTCAAAAAGCTAATACTCTACTATTTTGAGTATACAGCACATAAAGGAGGTTCTTCATTCATGGAAGATGGAAAAGTCAAGTAGTATTTAGGCTCTGGCAGGAAAAATATTAGGCTATGTGTCAAAGTACTCAGGATATTGGAAATCAGTTGCAGGGCACATGGTCCCAAACCAAGAAAATAAAGGATCCAAGAGTCAGAGTGGAGTGTGGCTCTAACATATCTTCAGGCAAGGTGGTGGGGATGGAAGAGGCTATCAACGTCCAGCAATGCCCATCCAGTGCCTGATGGGAAATGAACAGTAGGACAATAGACATTTAGTTGAGGAAGGAGAAGGTCCATTGTTCTCTTTTATTGTGACTGGTAGTGCTGGTCCCAGTGGTTTGACCACCAGTTGATATGTTGGGAAGAGCAGAGGAAAATCCAAAAAGAATTCCCCATATTTGCCTTTCAAGATTCTTCTCTTTCTTCAATGGTCTAGAGCAATTAGAAGCCAAATAAGGTTTTTGAACAAGTAGACAAGGTAATTAGACCCCATGCCTTAGGTAAATTATTTTAGCAACTATATGAATGATTGATTACAGAGGACTTCCAACCAAGATGGCTTCCTAAACAGAAGGCAGACTATATATATATCCCACAACTCCAGAAAAACTCCAAGGTTCACAACCATACTGAAGAAATCCAACAACAAACTACAGTAAATTACTTCTTCCACCCTGAAAATAAGTCAGCCAGAAGCCCATGAGTAATAGGAAAGAGGGCCCACTGGTAATACCAGAAACAATATAGGGTAGCTTCCCATTGTGACCAGAGACCAGCCAGGAACACAAGTATCTTGCAAATTTTTTGTCTACAGGCAGCCAGAACATAAAACTTCTCTAAGAAAGTCCCATGGTAGGGACCTCAGAAGCCTTAAGGGGCAGCATAGGACAGCTACCTCCTGTTACTATAGCACTTAGATGGACAGCACAGATGTCCTGAAATGCCAGAGAAGGCCCTGAAGATCCAACATTCTGAACCTCAAAGATCCACGGTGTAACAACAATGTTACTAGCAGCAGCTGTGGAGGTATAAGGCCAATAACACCAGCACAAAGTAGGGCTACTAGCACAGATTCTTTGATTTGCTTTTCTAAGGAAAGCAACTTTAAGGGTTTACAATCTCACTTTAATTAGACATACATGTATCATTCACTTAGTTCAGGGGGAAAAGTCAGCACCATGAAATTCAGAGAAAACATAAACAAAAATTACAAACAGAAATTATAAAAACAGAGCAAATAACACAAATCAGCAGACAGGGCTTCTGTCTGTCCATAGCAATACATACATAGTTGCCAGAGAGAAGAGCACCAATATCTGGGTTTTCAAAGTTGGGGAGCTCCTTAACGGCTACCCAGGGTCGCATCTGGCCAAATCATTCTTCTAATGAGTGAGCCCCCAAGAAAAATGCTAACCTCTGAGTATAAATACATTTCTTCAGGGTCAGAGGGCATCACAACCATGTGACTCAGACTTATGTGACTTAGGCTTCCTTTGACTTAAGCAGGTCATCAAAGACTCTTGATTCAATCAAAGACTCTTGATTCAAATAAAGTCAAGATTCAATCAAAGGCACTTGATTGCCTTAGTGCTGAGAAGCACTGCAAAAGAAAAAAAACAACAAAAAGTTCCACTTTGCTTGCCATTACACATGAGGATGGTCAGTACAGGAACCCAACGGATTCAGGATAGACCAATTAAAGCAGCCACCCCACCCAAAAGTGTAGCAGGGGATAAAGCTTGGCTCTGGCACAAAGCTCCAAATCAGAAATTAATTCTAGAGAGATAAGTAAACTAAAGAAAACACTAAGTATCAAAATTATTTGCCATTCTAAAGGTCTCCCAAAAGAAGGAGCAAATAAAAACTATAAAGACACGAGGTTAAAAAATGTATTTCTTACAAGGACTATATGGATACATAGAAGAAATAAAGTAAGAGATAAACTGAAAACATTCTGGAGGAAAGAACTGGAAGGAAAATAAATCACTTATATGAGAAAGTAGTAAATGTTACCCAATAAACCTAGAATAGACCAAACATAAATCTATAATTCCACAAAACAAATTTATAGGTAGATAGAAAGATATGTGTGTACATATGTGTATGCATATATTAGAACAAAATCAAAAGATTGACAACATAGAAGAAAATGTAAGATATCTGACATCAAAAACATCTGACCTGGAAAACAGGTCAAAGAAAGATCATTTTAAAAACCCTTGGACTCCCTGAAAAAAAAAAAATAGAAGCCTGGATACTATATTTCAGGAAATTATAAATCAAAACTGTCTAGATTCATTAGAACCAAAGGACAAAGTAAAGATATAAAGAATCCACTGATCACCTCCTGAGAGTAACCCTAAAAGGGAGAGTCCCAAAGATGTCACAGACAAAATCCAAAGCTCCCACATTTAAGAAAAAAATATCACAAGCAACTAGAAAGAAATATTGCAAGTACCAAGCAACTAGAGGCAAGATCACTCAAGATCTTTCAGCTTCTACCATAAATAAGAGGAGATGTTGGAATCATCTATTCTAAGAGGGAAAAAATAGAAGCGTATAAGTAAGAATAACTTATCCTACAAAGCCAAGTATAACACTATAAGAGGGAAAATAGACCCTTAATGGAATATAGGATTCTTAATAATTTCTGATGAAAAAAACTAGAGCTGAGTGAGAACTTTGAAATACAAGCCTAAAAGTCCTGCGATACTTGAAAAAGTAAATTTAATTGAGCAACTGGAAGACACTATAGGATGATGCAATGATAAAATCCTAATAGAGAGAGAAGAAATGAAGTATCCCTTCAGCATCTTGATTTAAGCTTATGTTTGTTTTTAGGAAATTTTTCTTGATAACCAAGATGTTCAAGCAAGCATTGCACCCCATTCTCTGTCCTTACCATAACACAGTTTACTGTATGTTTATTGTAATCATCCATCCATCTGTTCATTTATACCTAACAAATAGAAACATCCTACAATGGGCTGCCCAAGAAAGTGATGGGTTCCCCCACCCCTGGACATCGAGTAGAAATTAGTTGAAAATTATCAGGGAGACTATAGAGGGGACTACTGCACAAGTGGGGATTGGGCCATATGCCTTCTGAGTTCTTTTTCTGGTCAAGATTCCAGGATTCCACGGTTTCCTCCTCAAAAGTCTACTGATAGGATAATTTTCCAATGTAATATAATAAAACCCTTGCTTAAGGAAGACCACATACCACCAGATAAATGGAGACCAATGCCTTCAATTTATGACAGGTATATTTCAAAAAGAATGCTTCCTTTTTGGGTTCCCAGTATTCCTACCCCACCCCCAATCCTTCCTTCCCCCTTCCCATTCCTCATCCTCACCTTTGCTCCCTTCACAATTCCTAAAATAGCTTCTCTTTGGAAACATGGCCACTAGGCATCATTTTTCTGTGTTTCCATTTGCAAAACTAAAAGCTTGCTCAGCTGCAATGAAGAAACTGACCAGAGGGTTCAGGAGAAAAGCCAAGGAGCCCAGAACATAGATGGCAAGCTATCTCAGAGTCATTTGGGGAATGATTCAAACGGCCACTGGGATGTAAGCCAGTGATGCCTTGTCTTCCAGAGGGTCACTAAATAAGCCAGTCTCCAGGACTCAGCAGACTATAGAACAATCAGGATTAGTATCCAGTGGAGGCTACTGTCTGCATGATTTGAATTTAAGAACAGAGAATAATAACAAATCACACTTCTACAGTATTTTGCAGTTTATAAAGTACCTTCTTCACAGCCCCAGGAGAGTTGTTAATCACTCCCAAGAAGTATTATTATTCCTTCCAGGGAAGCATTATGTTTTCCCTTTTCCAGATGAGGAAAGGTGAGTAGAGGATGTCCCAAGGTCATACAACTAGGAAGTAAATGATTGTGGGGATTCAGACCTAGGCCTTCTCCTCCCATATCCTGTGCTGTTTCCAGGGCATGTTTCTGCTATGCAATTACTTGTGCTCTAAAATCCTATGGCTCTAAAAGCATCATATTTTGAAACAGTTCTCCTTTCCTACCCAGAATAAGCAAGCCAAGAAACCCTGTAAGGAATTCTGAGCTATGGGTGATTTACAGCAGAGAAAGCATGGCTACTGCACAGTCATTTCAGGAAAGGCAACACATTTTAAATCTTTAGCTCTGGCCTAGCTGGCCTCTGGGGGAAGGTTTGTTTCCTTGCTGTCCTTAGCATTTCAGTTTAAGGTCAAAGAGGTTCCTG
>JAQQSZ010010063.1:0-12606 GCA_028646595.1 Phalanger gymnotis
AATCTCCTAGGAATATTGTTGCCAAATTCCAGAGTTTCCAGGTCAAGGAGAAAATACTGCAAGCAGCCAGAAAGAAACAATTTGAGTATTGTGGAAACACAATCAGAATAACCCAAGATCTAGCAGCTTCTACATTAAGAGATCAAAGGGCTTGGAATATGAAATTCCGGAGATCAATGGAGCTAGGATTAAAACCAAGAATCACCTTCCCAGCAAAACTGAGTATCATGCTCCAAGGCAAGATATGGACTTTCAATAAAATAGAGGACTTTCAAGCTTTCTCAGTGAAAAGACCAGAGCTGAATAGAAAATTGGACTTTCAAACACAAGAATCAAGAGAAGCATGAAAAGGTAATCAAGAAAAAGAACAAGAAAAAGAAATTGCAAGGGACTTACTAAAATTGAGCTGTTTTGTTTACGTTCCTACATGGAAAGATGATGTGTATGATTCATAAGACCTCAGTATTAGGGTAGCTGAAGGGAATATGCATATGTATGTGTGTGTGTGTGTGTGTGTGTGTGTGTGTGTGTACGTATGTATATATGTATGTGTATATATATGGGGGAGCACAGGGTGAGTTGAAGATGAAGGGATGATATCTAAAAGAAATAAACTCAAATTAAGAGATGAGAGGGAGAAAGGAAGAGATAGAATGGGGTAACTTATCTCGCATAAAAGTAGCAAGAAAAAGCGGTTCTATGGGAAGAGAAAAGAAGGCAGGTGAGGGGGAATGAGTGAATCTTGTTCTCATCTGATTTGACCTGAGGAGGGAATACCATACACACTCACTTAGGTATCTTAGGTATCTAGGTAGAAATGGGGAGAAAGTTTGTATTTCAAACTCCTGTGAAAATCAATGCTGAAAACTAAATATATTAAATAAAATTTATAAAAAATAAAAAAAATTGTTTGGGAAATGAGATATATTGGCAATGGGGTAAAGAAATCTATCTTGCCCTACAGGAAAGTAAGAGGGAAAAAGAATGGGGGTGGGGTATGGAAGAGAGGGCAGACTGGGGGAAGGTCTAATCAGAATGCATGCCATCTTGGGTGGGGGATAGGGGAGAGATGGGGAAGAAATTTGGAACTCAAAATCTTATAGAAATCAATTTTGAAAACTAAAAGTAAATAAATTAATTCGAAAAAAATAAAATGCTTCACTCTGTCTCAGCCTACCTATTCAGCATGATTTCATCTCACTTCCATGGATTCTATTGCCCAACTAGACTGGACTACTTGCTTTTTCCTGTTTTTGGTATTCTAATTTCTACCTTCCTGATCATACTCAAACTTTCCCCCATGTCAGGAATACACTCTTTCCTCTCCTCTACTCCTTAGATTCCTTACTTTCCTTCAAACAACACTCCCTATGGGGAGACTTTCCTGGATACCTTTGTTCTTAGTACTCCCTTCTTTCTCAGATTCCTTTGCTCTCACTTAACTGTACAGAAGTTACAAACCCTGGATGCCCAAGAATGTATGCTCAAAAACCTAGGAATATTTTTCCTTTTCTCTTTGCATTTTAAGTGATAACCAAGTGCTTTGCACATATTCAAACAGTCAAATATTGTGCCTTGTACAAAGTAAGAGCTTAATAAATGTTTACTGAGTGAATGAATTAAGAGAACTAGTGATAAAGATGATTCTATTCCAGGCATGGGGGATAGCCTTTGAGAATGCACAGAGGTAGACAGGAGATGTTATTTTGATTCCATTGAATAACCAAGAGTCCACTTTGACTGAAATGTAGAATTCTAGAAGGGGAGTTTATGAAATAAGTCTAGAAAGATTGATGGGACCCAGCATGTGAAGAGACTTGAATGCCAGGCTGGGGAATTTGTACTTTTTTCCCAGAAGGAATAGAAAAATTGCCAATTTGGAGTAGTTGAGGGATAGAAATGAGCCTTAAAAAAGACAATTTTTTGAATTTCTGAGAGGATTAACAGACAGTGTATTTCAATGTGATCATATATGCATGTGGAAAGACCAGAGTCATCATGCTGGGATTTGTTGCTGGGGATGAGACATGAAGTGTGACAAAAATCACCAATATCATTATCCTTCTCCAACCAGCCCAACCCTTATTATTTTGATAGACCATAAGAACAAGATAAGCACAGGGAGATGCTAATAGCAGTTTTCTCAATAAAATTATACTCATGCTCAATTTAGGAAAACACAGCATTGCCAACAGGGAAAGAGTGGAGATAATGGGGGGTATGATGAAAAAATAACAAAAACAAACACAAAACAACTCCTCATAACTAAAATAGGTTTCTGACTGTAATATGGATAATGTTTAAAATGAAGAGCTAAGAGAAATTAATAAAGATTATAGACAAGAATGATTCAAAGAGCAGAAATAATGTTAAATTGGGCATTTATTCCCTCTTTGAGCAGCCTAACTGAGCAAAGAGCTCCAAAATCATTGGATTTGTATAATCATTGGTTGAAAGAGTTTGCTGAGGAAATTTGTAGCTTTCTTCTCCAGAGGAAATGTTTATTAAGCACAGAATCCATAGTGGATAGTGTAGAGGGTACTAAGAGTCCCTGAACATAGCTAGAAAGATGATGAAGAAAAGCTGAAACAAACACATAAGAACAGCGGAGATCCTATATCTGTAAGCGAGCATTAGACAGCAATATCCAGGAAAGAGCAGAATCAAAACTTTAAAAGAAGATAACATTCTTCAGCATCACAGAAATTAGTTGTTCATCCATGTGTATGCCTAGGCTCTATTTATGTATGTGTATGTGCATGCATGTGTCTATGTATGTCGATGTTTATGTGTGTGTGTGTGTGTGTGTGTGTGTGTGTGTGTGTGTGTGTGTATTGACAGGGTATGAGACCTGAACCTCTAAGGCATCACCCATCCCAGTCAATAATCTTTTTAATTTTCTTTTCTTTGTGGCCCCAACCCTGCCCAGCCCTTCATTCTCTGTTACCACTCTGGAATACCCCAGGCTACTTGCCACTCCTAGGTCCCATTTAGATCTTCCCAGTTTTTTCCTTATAAAAGTATCATTCTTATCCTTATCAAATGCACAGAATCTCTAGGAATCTCACCCATCCAACAGTGTCATAATAAACTCTCTACTTGGACTGAAAGAAGCCTTGAGTGGTAAGAATTCTTTTGAGAAGGATCCTTGCACTGTACTCTTGAATTTTGGGGTTTCTAAGATGCCTAGAACATAATACATTTGTTTATGGAAGACAGACGTCAAGATTTATAAAGGGAATGCTGGATTTTTACTCATTGCTAAGCTGTATCATTAATAGTCTTTTTTAAAATGATATATGTTCTCTGACTAGTTAAAGTAAACTCAATGGTAAAAGATCATGAGCTGTGGTTTAGAGAACCTCTCCTCCACAAAAATCAAGAATATGGGTTAGGTCTGGGGCATTTCTTGGGTTAAGGGAACCCTTATTATTACATATAAAATATGAGACTTAAACTCAGTCATTGTTAATGGCCCTTCCAGTTCTACGTAAACTTCAATGATTTTATTAATTTTTAATTTAATAAAACTTCTTTATTAAATTAGCACATATATAGCCTTCATTTCAACCTTCTACTTGTTAGCAATAATCTAGTTCGTGGTTTTTGAATCTGTATTCTGTGATTTTTAAAAATATTTTGATAACTGTATTTCAAGATAATTAGTTTCCTTTTTATTCATGTATCTTATTTTAGGAATTTAAAAACAAACAAACATTAATCTGAGAACATGTCCAAGAGCTTTACTACATTGCCAAAGGGTTCATCACACACACACACACACACACACACACACACCACACACACACACCAAGAACCAATGCCCTACTTTCAGCTAAGGCTAAGAATAAAAGAAAATTCTAAGTTGAACTTGAGTTATAAGAAACTGATATAATTGTCATAAGCTTATCTAAACCCCTCTTTTTTTTAATGAAACTCTAGTTATCTAACTCTGACTTTCCCCAGGCATTTTACAATCACTGTGCCTACCCTATTCTTGACTACTCTTCAAAGCTTAGGTTGTAATTATCGCCTTAACACTTTTCTATTAATAATTTCGTAACAGAGTTGTAAAGTTTTAAAATAGTAATGCTGTATGTACATGGACACACTATATTTAACTATGTATAATATGATGTATATGTACATAAACACATATATCCATAGAGAAAAGGTATGTATGTGTTTATGTAGAGACTCTTTATATGGCATGATGAGGTAGAGAATCAGAGAGCTAGCCTCAGAATGAGAAAGTCTTGCTTCTGATATATGCTGGTTGTGAGGCCCTGACCAAGCTACTTAATTTCAAAGAGACCCGAGAAGCTTTCTAAAGCTATAAATTAAAGGGATCTTCCCATCTGAAGCAGTGAGGGAGGTTTGCTTATCAGGAAATTCCCACCCCAGTGGAATCACAGGTCCATACCATGTACATGAATTACCCAAGATCAAAAACCCGTAATGCATCAGAGACAGGATTTGAGCTTAGGTCTTCTATCACTCTATCTACTATAAGTTCTCTCTCTCTCTCTCTCTCTCTCTCTCTCTCTCTCTCTCTCTCTCTCCATATACATATATATATATATGTATGTATGCATGTCCAGAGGCACATATATGCATACAAATATACACACATACATTTATACATGTACACATTTGCACATATATTATCTAATTTAATCTGTGTAATACCTCTGCAAAGTATATAAGGCACATGTTTTTATCCTCATTTTATAGATGAGAAAATAGAAGTTATTTTTTTAATTTATTTTCAGTTTTCAATATTCACTTCCACAAGATTTTGAATTCCAAATTTTCTCCCCATCTCTCCCCTCCCCCAACCCAAGCACAGCTTGCATTCGGATTACTCCTTCCTCCAATCTGCCCTCCCTTCTATCACCCCACCTCTTTTTCCCATCCCTTCCCTTCTATTTTCCTATAGGGCAAGATAGATTTCTATACCCCATTGCCTGTATATCTTATTTCACAATTGCGTGTAAAAGCAATTTTTAACATTTATTTTTAAAGCTTTGAGCTCCACATTCTCTCCCTTCCTCCCTCCCTACCCACCTTCACTGAAAAAGTAAGTAATTAATTATAGGTTATACATACATACATACACATATATGCATATACATACATATGTGTATGTGTGTGTATATTCCCTCTAACTACCCTAATATTGAGAAAGGTCTCCTGAGTTACAAATATCATCTTCCCATGTAGAAACGGAAACAGTTCAATGTTAATAAGTCCCTTATAGCTTCTCTTCCCTGTTTTCCTTTTCCTGTTTCTCCTGATTCTGGTATTTGAAAGTCAAATTTTCTATTCAGCTCTGGTCTTTTGATCAAGAATGTTTGAAAGTCCTCTATTTCATTGAATTTCCATTTTTTCCCCTGAAGTATTACGCTTAGTTTTGCTGGGTGTGTGATTCTTGGTTTTAATCCTAGCTCCTTTGACCTCTGGAATACCATATTCCAAGCCTTTCAATTCCTTAATGTAGAAGTTGCTAGATCTTGTGTCATCCTGATTGTGTTTCCACAATACTTGAATTGTTTCTTTCTGGCTTCTTGCAATATTTTCTCCTTGATCTGGAAACTCTGGAATATGGCTACAATATTCCTAGGAGTTTTCCTTTTGAGTTCTTTTTCAGGAGATGATTGGTGGATTCTTTCCATTTCTATTTCACTCTCTGGTTCTAGAATATCAGGGAAGTTTTCCTGGATAATTTCTTGAAAGATGATGTCTGGGCTCTTTTTTGTTTTTTTTTTTTTGGTCATGGTTTTCAAGTAGTCCAATACTTTTTTTTAAAATTATTTGTCCTTGATCTATTTTCTGGATCAGTTTTTTTTTTCCAATGAGATGTTTCACATTGTCTTCTCTTTTTTCATTCTTTTGGTTTTGTTTTATAATTTCTTGATTTCTCATAAAGTCATTAGCTTCCATTTGCTCCATTCTAATTTTTAAGGAATTATTTTCTTCAGTGACCTTTAGGACCTCCTTTTCCATTTGGCCAATCCCACTTTTTAAGTCACTCTTCTCTCCATTGGCCTTTTGGACCTCTTTTGCCATTTGGATTAGTCTATTTTTAAAGGCGTTATTTTTTTCAGCATTTTTGGGGTCTCCTTAGCAAGCTGTTGACTCATTTTTCATGATTTTCTTGCATCCCCCTCTCATTTCTCTTCCCAATTTTTCCTCTTTTTCTCTTATTTGATTTTCAAAATCCTTTTTGAGCTCTTTCATGGCCTGAGACCATTTCATATTTTGCTTAAAGGCTTTGGATATAGGAGCTTTGACTTTGTTGTCTTCTCTGGTTGTATGCTTTGATCTTCCTTGTCACCAAAGACGTACAAAAATACCTTTTCACCAAGAAAGTAAACTTCCATAATTTTATTTTTCCCCTTTTAGCAGTTATTTGACTTTTGAGCTCTTTATTAAGTGAAGGGTGTACTGCCCCAAGTTTCAGGCATATTTCCAGGGACCAGTAAATTTTCAGTTCTTCCAAAGAGGTATGATCAAAGGAGAGGTGTTTACTCCTCTCCTAGCCTGTGCTCTGGGCTATGAGCAACCACAAGCACTCTTTTCTGCCTTTGAGTTGTAGGAGGATTCCCTCTTCATAGCTGGCACAAGCTCAGCCACACCAGCACTCCTCCTCACCCCAGGACTGTCACCCAGGACTGTGACCCAGATCAGCTGCTTGATTCCCCCACTGTCTGTAGGCTGAGAGTTCCAGAAGCAGACACCAGTGTGGCAGTGGTAGCTGCTGCCCTGAGGCTGGGCCTGGGGCCAGATCATACTCCTCTCTCACCCAGGTGAGAGACCCTTCCCACTGACCTTTGAAGCTATCTTTGATGTTTGTGGGTTGAGAAGTCTGGAAACCATTGCAGCTGCCAGTGATTCAGTGCCTGGAGACTTGCTCCAGCCCTGTCTATGCTGGCACGGCCCACACTGGGCTGAGCTCCACTCTGAGTTGGTGCAATAGACCCTTCCTGTCAGCATTCCAGATTGTCTTGGGCTGGAAATCTGTTTCACTCTATCTTTTCGTGGCTTCTTCTGCTCTAGAATTTGTTTAGTCATTTTTTACAGCTATTTTGAGAGGTTTGGAGGGAGAGCTCAAGCAGGTCCCTGCTTTTACTCTACCATCTTGCCTCTGCCCAGTGAGAAAATAAAAGTTTTGCAAGGGATTTGTCCAGGTTAATAATTTTTCTAAGCTAATAACACAGCTAATAATTGACAGATCTACGAATTGAATTGAGGTCTTTGATTCCAAATCTAGTGTGTTTCAGATACCATTACTTTCATAACCATAATTTAATTAAAAATAATGATTAATATGATAAAATAATTTAAATAACTTTTTACAGGGATTTTCTTGGATGTGCTGTATCAACTATGACATAAGCAGGTTTGTGGGAGTCTGACCATGGGGAAAGAAGAAGGAAGGGGAATGAGAGAGACATGGAAAAGTTTGATCCAATTTAGCTTTCTCTAAAATAATGAATGCAGAAAGTGAGCCTCTACAATCTGAGACTTGATTTGCAGAAACCTTAAATACTTCTTGTGAAATTTCAGCGTGGTCACAGTTAAATGGCACTTTACATATAAAACTCTCCTCCCTTTTGGAGAGCTTCCAGAATCCCAGCACCTCTTATGGTAGCAAGTCAGCCAGGAAAACTCAGAGCTGACAAATTCATAGATGAATGCACAGTATACATGTTGATAAGATAAATCACCCAGCTCTCCCAACCCTCTTCAATAACTCTTAGAGCAAAAACCTTTACTTATCTTGGAAGATCACTGTTCGGTAGCTTTCAAAAGCCAACTAATGGTTGATAGGAAGAGGTGCACCCTGTTGGCTCGAGGCAAGATTCTTTTGTCTTTAATTATTTTTATACAGAGCCAGAAGGTCACTTTCCTTGTATATGTAGAACCTTATAACTGGCAGATTGTAGATAGAGAAGAATAGCATAATTGTTTCTTCCTACATAATTTGAAAGTTATCAAAATTGTATTTTTTTTACCCTGGACTACCATGTCATCATCTTGCAAAAGGAAGATAGCCCTAAGACAGAAAATGTCCTGGCCAGCAACTGGGGAATGTGTCAATTGTAAGTGAATAAATTACCATTGGAATTCAAGGGGATTCAGAAGTATTGAAAGTCCCAAATGAAAAGCATAGAAATGGAGCTATTCACTGAGCTGCTGATTTTCTCTTTGTTTTATTGTTTTCTCAATTAGGAACCTGAAAGTCTTTGAAGTACCCCACGTTGACAAGCTCCCTTTGACACAATGCTGTCAGACACCATCATTTTCAATGAGAAGTGGCATTCCTAAGATTAAACTATCATTTTCTTTTACAGACAACAAAGGTGCATTTACTTATAATTAGCATGCATGCTTTGATGGGCCAGACATGTGTAGCACAATTTTTAAAGACTAATTAGCTACAAATTAATATTTATAAGGTAGATGAGTGGCTAGATTTGACTATGTACACTAGAAGATGTTTCCATAAAAAGAATCAATATATAGGGTTATCAGTTTCTTGAAAAAAGATAATTTACTCAAAGATGTGAGTTCTGTTTTGCTTACCTTTTTTGATGCCACTTATTCTAAACCTGTAACTCTATATTTCTTTACTACCCCCTTATGTTTAGATGGATTCTTTCTGTAGACAGATGGTTTCTATTCAAAGATCATTTTTTCCCCTCAGTTAAAAACTAGTGTTCCAACTTTCAGATTCATTTGGTACCACTATTCGTATGTGCTATTTACAAATATGTTTAAGAAAAACCCATTCATAAAAAAGAGAGTGACTTTATAAGAAACGGGTACTTGTACGCTGAGGGAAGAAATGAATAGATTTCTTTTGTAATATGAAACAGTTGGATTGTCTCCAACTGTGTTTAAAACAAAGAAGTTAAATTTGAATAAATAAGAAAAGTCTCTTAGGACTTCCCACCAAAGACAGGTGGTAGTGATTTAAATATGAAAATGTCAACACTGTACAACAGAATCTGAGAATTGAATAATAGCTATGTTCATATTTAAAATGGGCAAAACTTTTGGAGGCCTTGCATAAACTTGAAGACAAAATATAAATAGGCAATGTAGGATTTTTTTTCTAACAATATAATTAACAAGGCACAAAAAGGATTGTTCTGATGCATGATGAGTTTCTTAAGGTTTCCAATCTTCTTAAAATCCAACTGGAGAGATCCCCAAAAGCTTACAGATGCCATCAAAAGACAATATTCTGTGTTGGCAATCAAAATGGGCTCTTAGCACTCAGTTCAAGCAAATGCCCTTGAAGAGTTTGGCCTTTGTTTCCTTGATTAGATTGGGAGTCCTTGGTGACTCAGAGGAGGGCCTAGTTTACAGGGGTTTGAGTGGCATGTTTGGGACATCAGAGGCTTTTAGACCACATGGGTTTAAGTTGCCTCTTTGTGACGATTTCAGGTCATGTGGGTGAGTCACATGTGTGACTCACCCTTGACCTTGAAATAGATATAAAACCAAGAGTTGCCTTTCTCTTTTTCGGAGCTCTGACCCACAGCCCTAGTGACAAGAGTGACTCTGGGCCAGCCCTTATTATGAGCTCCTGGGCTGAACTTAGATGTTGGTAACTATGTTGTATTTGGTCTGTCTGTCTATGTTTGTAATTTGCTTGTATTTGTTCTGAAATTCAGGGTGCTGGCTTTTTCCCCTCAACTAAATGAATGGTGTCTGTATGCCGGGTTAAAGTAAAACTGTCAACCCCTTAACGTTGCTTTCCTTAGTACAGCAGATCAAAAGAACCTATGCTGGCAGTGTTCTTGTTATCGGGCTTGTGTTGGTTTTTCACCCCCACAGCAGCTGCTAGCTGGATTGTTGAAACATATTCCTACCAGAAACTGGCATTGGAGGCAAAGAATTGCACGTCTTTTTACTTCAGGTCAACCAAATTAAAACCAAATCATCAATTCGCTATCAGAATAACACTGACACTCTCTATGCATTATGGTCTCTTATAGTAAGTGTACTTACTCCCACATCATTTTCGAGCTACTGACAAATTTAAGAGTGACAGAAGAGGTTGTTTCCAGTATGAAGGAAATCATCGCAAATCAATGTCTGTTCTTTCTCTTTTGTTTAACAACAAAATATGCCTAAGATACATAATGAAGGTGACTTTGGTTCACAACATGTAATCAAAACCTTGACCATAATTATTAATTTAAAGATAGATAACACAAAGGAACTGCCTTTTATACATTTGTATGGTATAAGGACAATATATTTAACCAAACATTTTAGAATATAAGTGCAAATTTTTAAGACCCATAGATTCTCAGAGCTGAGAGGGACCTCAGAAGCCCTTTAGTGACAGTTCAGAATACCTCTCTCCCAGATATGTCATATAAG
The DNA here is from genome assembly GCA_028646595.1 of Phalanger gymnotis. NCBI lineage: Eukaryota > Metazoa > Chordata > Mammalia > Diprotodontia > Phalangeridae > Phalanger > Phalanger gymnotis. The sequence continues at coordinate 10,402 of JAQQSZ010010063.1, forward strand.
GTCTAGCTTTTGCTTGAGGTGTCTGAGGGAGAGTTTATTATCTTCAAGCTAATGCTTGAACACAGTGTTCTTCCGGATAGTTCTAATTGTTGGGATGGGGGTCATCTCCAGTTATTGTGATCCATATTTTGCCACTTGACTCAGATGGCTCTGGGGAAAAAGTGAAGGGGTAACTTTGCGCAGCCCTCTCTCACTTAAATTCAATTCACTTGCAAGTCATGGCATCAACTTCCTGATGTCATGGTCCTCTTCAAAAACGAAGGACAAACAACAACATATGAGTAGTCCAAACTGCCCCACTGGGGACCGATCTGGCCAGTTCCTTCTTTCCTTTCTTCCTTCCTTCTGTCTTTCCTTCCTTCCTTCTTTCCTTTCATGCCTCTCCATCCTTTCTCTTTCCTCCTTTCCTTCCTTTCCCTCTGTCCACAAAGTGCATCATACTCTTACCTGCAGGTGCTCTGTCCAAAGGAATATAAAATTTGATGGCTGAAACTTAGCAAGATATCTTGGGTTTCCTGGCTATATTTCTTTTTTTGTGGCCAAAGTATTTTTGTTAATTTTTATTTTTAGTTTGCAACACATGATTCTACATAATTTTGAGTTCTAGATTTTCTTCCCTCCCTCCCCAACCCCCTCTCCAAGACGGCATGGAATCCCATGTATAACTTGGCATTGAATTAATTTACACACTAGTCAAGTTGTGGAGAAGAATTATGACCAATGGAATGAATCATGAGAGAAGAAACAGAACCAAAAATAAAACCAAAAACACAACCCAACAACAAATACAAAAGAGAGAAAAAAAAGGGGGGGCAAGAAAAAGGCAAGCATAAAGTATGCCTCGATCTTCATAGTTCCTTCTCTGGATGTAGCCCATTTCACACCTAGCCTTAATCACTGAGTAAGTATTGCTTCAGTCAAAGTCGAAATTCAAAAAGACCTTAGCCTAAGAAGGCCAAGGTATTCTGCTGCATCTGGGGCCATCTCTGGTTGTCCTGATCTGTATCTTGCCCTGGACTCAGATACAATTCCACAGCCCTCCCTCACTACAATACAATTCACTTGAAAGTCATGGCATCAACAACTTCCTGATGTCATGGTCCTCTTTGGAAACAAAGGACAAATAGCAATTGTTATGATATACATATACATAGGCACACATGTGTGTATATGTATGTGTGTATACACACATTATATGCTTATATGCACATGTGTATATATGTGTACATGCAGATATACTTGCATACATGCATGCATATATACATACATACATTCATACATACATACATGTGTGTTTTCTCATCAAGCATTTATTTTCCTTTTTGCACCTTTCCCTGATTGTTACTAGTTCTACACTTTAAGGCCAACAGCAAGAGCAATTCAATTTTCTCATTTACATGGCAGTCCTTAAAATATTAAAAAGCAGCTATCCTGTCTCCTACCTTTTTCCCAGACTGTTCCCACCAGTTCCTTCAATAAATCATGACACGCTAGGGAATAAAGGCCTCTCAGTGTCTTGGTTGTTCTCTTCTGTATCTCTGCAAATTATCAAAAATCTTCCTGACATGAATATTAATTTATCAAAATGATGTACTTCCATGGGAGAAATCTTTATGATTAAAATATAAAACATTTATTTTCTTTGCTAAATTCCAGACAAGCCAAATTCTCAAAAATCAGCTAATATTATGTTTTGGGGAGAAAAAATGCAATCATTTAGAGTAACACGGTTAATATCAAAATTATTCCAGACAATGCTGTAGTAGGAAGGCCGAATTTATGATCTCAAATATAATCATGTATATGTTTGAATGGTCTGAAATCGCAAGGTATGAGAGATTCTCTAAGGAGAAAACAACAAGAAATTTATTTTGGCCCCACCGCAGCAAAAACTTGAACCAACCTCCCCATTCCAACATCTTGACAAAAAGACTCCAGGCCCAGAAAGCCCATTTCACAAGGGCAACCAGGAGGCCACAGAAAAGCAAGAGAGTATTTAGCCAAATCATGCTCACTGGCCTCACGTTCCTGCTCGCACTCGGGTAAGCCCTGCTTCCGCAGCTTCCTGCCTCCACGGCTTCTGGCTTCCACAGCTTCTGGCTTCCACACCTTCCGCCACTGCCGCCACCGCCGCCGCTGAAGTTGTCTCCCAGCTCACCCCTCCTCGCAGCCGAGCTTCCGGCGTTCTCAAGCCCCGCCTCAATG
>JAQQSZ010010064.1:0-12606 GCA_028646595.1 Phalanger gymnotis
GTGGCCCAATGTGTATGACCTGGATAAATGTGATATTGTTTATTTATTGAGGCTACAAAGCACTTTTACTCTAAAGAATTCAACTTGCTGCACAAAGAACTTTTAAGCAATAATCATTCTTTAAACACTATATTCCAAGTCCCCCCCCCCAATTTAATATTCCATGGAATTCTGGTGATGTTCTCTGTGATATGAGTAGATTTCATGGGAAAATATTGTTAGTTTTGACATTTTCTCCTTTTAACATTTCTCCATATGTGTGTGTGTATACATATATATATATATGTATACACACACACACACATTGTATGAAGGCAGTCAGGGTTAAGTGACTTGCACAGGGTCACACAGCTAGTAAGTGTCTGAAATCAGACTTGAACAGTGGTCTCCCAGACTTGATTTATTCATATATATTTAGATATTTAGCTATTGATAAATACTTACTAGGAGAGACAGTGTGCCATAGTGTACAGAGAGCTGCCTTTGAAGTCAGGAAGACCTTGTGCCCTGCCACTGCCACATATTATCTGTGTGACTTTGGGTCAGTTCCCTAACCTTAGTACTCTAGGCAACTGTCTAAGACTATATATATTGTGGAGAGAGTACTGACCTACATTGGGAGAGGAAGCTTCTTTAGGCAGGATTTCCTTAAACTGATGTCATCATAAAGTCATTTTCTTATCTGTGACCCTAAATACTAATTATGTATGCAACTTATCCAAATAAAATGACTCATTTGCTTTAATTTTGTTCCACAATTTCCCCTGCTTTTAACCTGAGGATATTTTCTCAGGCCAGCATTTATAGGTTCTCTCAAAGGTATTTCAAGCCCAGAAGTATTATTTCGTCAAATTTATCTGAGGAATGCTACTGTGATCCATTGAGAGGTTTTAGTTAAACAGACTTTGGGTCTGTTCTGCAACTTGTATCCAAGTAAGTGGGTTTGGTAAGCAATTCCCCTGCCCTCAGTGAGCAGAATAATGTCAGCAGCCATGTTAGATATCCTTTAAATGTATTGTGACAAATAATTTCTCTGATTTGCATGCCAGAATCCATTGGATCCCTCATCCTTTTTCACGCCAGTGGTCAAAAAGTTTTAAAGAAAATTGGCATAATTTCTGACATTCAGTTGTTGGTTCCCCTTGCTCTGTGAGAGTTGTGTCAATCTTAGTGGTTCTAAATCTGGCATATGTGAAATTTTTTTGATAACCACATTTTAATATAAGTGGTTTCCATCGTAATCATCTGTATTTAATTTTATGAATCTGAAAAACATTCTTCTGAGAACACATAGGGTTAAGAATTACTGGTGTATTCAGAGACTACAACTCATCATTGACTTCTTTTCCTCTTTTTCCTTTTCCTTCTTCCTTCTCCTCTTCCTCCTCTTCACCTGCTTTACACATGTTATTTCATTTGTTCTTCACAACAACCTTATTGCAAGTACTTTTACCACCTCCCTAAAGTCATGGTCCTCTCCAAGAAGGAAGGACAAATCACAAACTGAGGAGAGTCTGAGCTGCCTGAATGGTTGGGCAACTTAGCTTCTCCTCCCCTCCACTCCACTCCCCTCTCCTTTCCCCTTACCTGAGGATGTTCTGCCCAAAGGAAGGGAAATTTTGGATGGCCTAAAGCTACCTAGTTAATTTGGAGTTCACTGGCTCAAAGATCAAGCCTTAAACCCATTTCACTCTGAATCTGAGCAATTGGATAACAATAGGTCCCTGGAGAAGCACCACTTGCTGGCTGTTTTGGGGGCTGTCTTGGCTCTGAGTGAATGTAAATGGTAAATGCTCCTCTTTTGGCCAGCAATTCAGGGTTTTCCTCTAGCAGTCTGATTTTTTTTTTTTTTGTTAAAGGGCCTTCCATTCACTTCTTAAAGAGGCTTATTCCCTGAATGGGAGTAACCTTACTTGAAAGTGAGCGCTTGAAAACACCTTAGCTTAAAAGAACCAGGGGCTCCCATTGCATCCTGGGCCATCTCCAGTTATCATGATCAATATTTGGCCTCTGGATCCCGGTGGTTCTGGAGGAGAAAGTGGGGCTGGTAACTTTGCACAGCCCTCCCTTGCTCAAATAAAAGTCAATTTCAAATCAGGTTATTACTTCCCTGATGTCATTGTCCTCTTCAAGAATGAAGGACAATCCACACACACACAAAACAATCCTAGAGATAGCTACCTTTTTTATCCCCATTTTGCAGATGAAGAAACTGAGGTAGAGAGAAATTAAATGATTTGCCCACAGTCAGACATCTGTTAAGTGTGTGAGGCAGATTTAAACTTGAGTCTTCCTGACTCCATACCACAATACACCACAATGTCCACTGTACCACCTGTCTATTTCTAAGTTGGATGAGGTTTTGGTTAGGATTTGAACCCAGGACCTCTTGCACATTAATTGACAATCATACTTATTTTAATGAACCAATGCCTTGAATTTACCCAGCTTCTAATCATGGACTTAAAGATGTAGAGCTGGAACAGAATTTGGAAGTTTTCTTGACCAATCTCCCAGTTTTATAGATGAAGAAAGACCAGAGTAGTAAAGCCTCTTAGCCAAGGTCAGAAAGAAAATGAGGTAACAGAGACCCAGGATATAGGACTTTTGATCACTAGTCCTACATTCTTTTTACCATATCAATGCTGCAATAGGTTATTTGCTCCATTTGTAATTAATGTAAGTAGTTCATGTTGGGGAAAAATACAACTTTGCTTTAGAAAAGTTGTTTTTGAAGATAATTTATAGAGCCTTCTTCTATTTTAACCTTGGAAGTTCAATGGGATGAACATTTTTGTTGTTGTTGAGTTTTTTCAGTTGTGTCTGATTCTGTTTTGGAGTTTTCTTGGCAAAAACATTGGAGTAGTTTGCTACTTCCTACTCTAGCTCATTTTGCAGATGAGGAGCTGAAGTATAGAAGATTAACACAGCTAGTAGTAGCTGGATTTCAACTCAGGTCCTCCTGATTTCAGAGCTGCTGCTCTGTCCATGGATGCCACTTAAATGTGGAGAGCTGCGATTGAATATTTAATATTTGCCTTGCTGGTTTCTTAATAAAGATATAGGTAATTTATCATCTCTCAAAAATAAAATGGCAGCTTGAAGCTAGAAAGCTGACCATATGTGGCAGAACAAGGGGTGATCATAGTAAGGAAAGGTGTCAAAAAAAAGACACTGGTTGGGGTAAAGCGGCAAGAAAAAAATTAGAATCCCTCCTAGGAAGGAATGATCTTTTAAATGGTCTGCCTTAGAAAACAAATTACTGTTACCCTCCAATGATTCCTGATCACCCAATAAGACCCTGTCTTGCAACAGCTAATTCTAACAGTCACAGTGGTAGGCAACTCTGTGCCAGGAAGTGGGTGTCCCTGCAGCTCCTTTTCCTAAATCTTAGGAGGAGGGATAGAATGTTAGCCAAGGGAATTTCTGCAGCAGAGCCCTGAAATGAAAGGCATTGGTAAGAATGGTTGTTGTGGAAGAAACAAAATACCTGCATATTTGGTTTCCTAAATCAGAGAGATCCTAACCCTTTCTGCGTCATGTTTGCCTTTGACAGTATGGTGAAGCCTTTGCAGTTTCTTCTGAGAATAATGTTTTTAAATGTATAAAATTAAACATATAAAATAATAAAAAATAATAAAAAATACAGTTACAAAGGGAACAAATTTTACTGAAATATAATTTTCAATATATATTTTTAAAGTTTATAGCTCCGGGTTAAGAAGCCCTGCTCTAAATTCATCAGTCAAAAAGAATTATTAAGTGTCTAGTTGCTGGGGATACAAATACAAAGAACAAAAAAATCTGTTTTGAATTTGCTTAAATTCTAAAGGGGTAGACAACTAAGTACCTTTAAAGCCATATACAGGATAAATACAAGGAAAATAAATAAAAAGTAGCTAAAAACAACATTGTTGTTGTTAGACCTTGTTTTTAAAGAGGACCATGACATCAGGAAGATGATGCCATGACTTGCAAGTGAATTAGATTTAAGTGAGGGAGGGCCATGCAAGGTTACCACCCTCATGTTCTCCTCCAGAGTCATCTGGGTCCATTGGCAAAATATAGATTAGGATGGAAGGCACCAACAGGTAGATGACTGAATAGATGCATAGGGTTAGAAAGAGTTACTCAGTAAACTGAGACTTGAGGAAAGAAAGATTCTGTGAGTTGGAATTGTGAAAGGAATACATTCCAGGCATGGGAATGGCCAGTGAAAAGATAGGAAATGGTGAGTCATGTGAAGAACAGAGTGAAGACCAGTTTGACTTGATCACAGGGTGCTTGGAGGGGAATAATAATATACAATGAGGTTGAAAAATAGTTTGCGGCCAAGTTGTGAAAAGTTTTAAAACAGAGGAACTTATTTTCTCCTATCGCCTGTAGGGTGCCAGTTATTTGAATAGATGAATGACGTGATCAGACCTGCTCTTAAGGAAAGTCATTTTGGCATCTATCTGTAAAATGGACTAGCATGGAGAAATGTTGGAGGAGAGAGACCAATTCGGAGGCTGCTATAATCATCTAAGTGAGAGGTCATGAGGACCTGACCTTAAGTGGTAGTTCTGGGAGGAAGAAGAGAACATCCAATTTGAAAGATGTTGTGGAAGTAGGGATGTCAAGATTTGGAAATCACTTGGATCTGTGAAGTGAAGAAGAGTGTAGAATCAAGGATGATGCTGAGTTATTAACCTAGAAGACTAATAATAGTAATGGCATTGGCAGAAACAGGGAAACTTAAAAGGTGGATTCAAAGGAAGAGAAGAGTTCTGTTTGAAACATGATGCATTCGAAATGTCTAATTGATGATCGGTCATGTAGCACTGAACCTTAGAGCTTAGACATATTCGTATTTGCATACATACACATGTGCGATAACCAGTTACTTGCATAGAGAAGAAAATGAAACAGATGGGGGCTGTTGAAGTTACCAAGATAGAGAATGTAGAGGGATGGAAAAAAGAGGACTTAGGACAGTGCCTTGGAAAATGCTCATACTTGGGGGTATGATATGGATAATGGCACAGCAAAGGAATCTGAGAAATAGTGATTAGACAGGTACAAGATTCAGGAGAAAGTAATGTTAGAGAAACCCAGAGAATATCCAGGAGCAGCAAGTGCCTACAGTGTCATCAGATGGGTTCTGAAGGATGAAGACACTTTGGTGAGAACAGTTTCAGTTGAGTAATTAGTTATGAAGCCAAATTGTAAAGGACAGAGGAGTGGGTAAGAAGTAACAAAGTGGAAGAAATGAAAGAATAGAGGAACTGACAGGTTTTGTTAGGAGTTTGACATAGAAATTGAGGAGAAATGTAAGAGGATAGCTTAAGGGGACAGTAGGGTCTGGTAAAGTTTTTTTTCTTTTCTTTCTTCTAAGAATGAAGGATATTGAGACATATTTAAAGGTCAGCAGGAAAACAGTCAATGGGAGAGGTTAAAGATTCCAGAAGAGAGGATCTGCTTGAAGTCTTAAAGGTTCAAGGGCAGTTGTTGAGGGAGTGGCAAGGCAAAGACCTGCTTTATTGTCAGACTAGGGAAAGGAACTGACAATACAGGACAATGTTAGGACATTTTGAGATGAAGAGAAGGGGAGAAGAGGGTGTTCTGTTCAGATGGCCTCAGTTTTCTTACTAAAGTATAAGTCAAGGTCTTCAGGTGAGAGAGATGGGAATGGAAAGGGACAATGGAAAGGGATAGGGAAGACTAAAGAACAAGGAAAAAGTTTGAAATAGTTTCTTTGAACTGTGAGGTAGGGAATCAATTAGGGAGGTATAAAAGGACTGCCTGTTACAGTGATATAGTGTTGAGGTTGGACAACATCACTTCATACCCTGTCAGCCTGGTTGTATATTTTTTGTGCTTGTGTAGTTTTCCCACTGCACTGAAGAAGAAAATCACCATATTTTAATAAGCATAGATTATAGTCCAGGTAATGAACACTTGTCTTCCTTTGTGAGTCAACATGAAGAAAATAAAGTTAGTCGATGTGTGAAGCTGTGGGTCCATCCAGAGATAAAGGAAAATTTTCTGTAGGCTTTCTCTAGGATTTTTTTTGACTATAGAGTGCTGAGAGTTCCTCAATTGTGAGAAACATTGAATTCTGGATGAAGATACTAATAAGACAGTCTGGCACTCAGCAGTTTTTGGTATAATGTTCCACATGATACCAATTATTACAGGGAACATAACTAGAAGATGACAAAAATAAAGTAAACAAGTGTCTGCTAAAAGCTTTGTAGTCAGTTGAAATGTCAGGGATAAAATCAAATTTTAATATTTCTTTTTTGAGGGATTTTTGGGAATACAAGGGCTCAAAGGTGAGATATTCACAATAGTACTTAATATGTGTGAGAAAGATGTTAATTATATTCTAAAAACCATGTTGAGGCTTTGGTGTGAGAGTGGAGTAGGATTTTATAACTTCCCTTTTGCCTACTGACCATTCATTGCTCGAGTTGAGCTTTATATTTCAGAGAATGTCAGATAGAATGGAACAGTCACACAAGTTTGTTGTGATGGGAAGGGCTCACTTAAGAACTTAAGTGTCCACAAAGAAGTTGTGGACACTTCAATCAATTGATCAGTCAACATGCCAGTGCCAGACACTATCCTTGGCACTAGAGATACAAGGACAAAAGTAAAAACAGTTTCTTCTTTTAAGGAATTTATAATCTAGTCAGATGAGATCATTTTGTACACATATAGGCATAGGCAAAAATAGGTGCCAGGCGATTTCATACATAGTAAAGGAACTAGTAGACGGTCTAGCTGAACATTAAGGGAACCTGCCTTCTAAGAGATGGAAGTAAGCAGGGAATGTATTCCAGACATGGGGGATAGTCAGTTCAAAGGCATGGAGAGGGCTGATATTAGTGCCATCCACACAAATATTATGTGTACATAGATATCAATGTATGCATGTGAATCTGTAGATATGCACACATAGCTGTGTCTGCAATAGGCATAGACACAGATACAAATGAATATAGATAGATATTTGAACATGTGACAAGGATTTTCCAGGACTAAAAAATCATTAATATAACAATTTTCAAAATACTATTATTACATAATCAGAAAACCATAACATGAGAGTTATGACATCACTTGCCATATTATGTCATATATATTCTTTGAGCCATTTTTTTTTCTTAAGCCTTTCATCCCACCTGGTGCTGTTAATTACACCAGGTGAGTTGAAACCTGGTGGCCTCACTAATCAACCATAATTATGTAACTCCCTATAGAAACCTCTCTACCAATAGCCTGAGTGTATTCCACAAACCAATTGCATTACCCCTTAGCAACAAAGCCTGGCAACAGCAACTGCTACACAAGAGGAAAATTAGCAAAATATTCTTTTGGAAAAAATGGTTGGAATATCAGTGGTTTTCATTATTTCAAAATTATCATACTTTCCCCAGGAATGCTCGAGATCCTCCAATTAGAAATATTAGTTTAAATGACTTTTTGTTGAAGCAGTAGGACCTTAATATTTCTCTCATGAGCGGGTTCCTGATTAGCTCCAATCCAACCCTGACCTGTTTGAATTTCCAATTCTTGATCTTGGCTTCCCATGGTTGGACAGTGATATTGACACTATAGAGTCTATTTGATGAATTTAACCTGTGGGTGACCAAACCCCCTCTCTATTTACCTATCTGGACAATATAATTTTCGTTGTAATATTCAAGGAGCATGGATAATAGGTAGAGGCCTCCTGTCTTATTTCATATGTGAAGGATCTATATTTTCATCACCCATATGGAGCTCTCTGAGTGACTCTTGAGGCAGATTGTAAATTGTTTCTCTCTTAGAGGAGAAGTAGCGAATTTTCTGAGATGCATGAAGCTTAGTAACTTCCTCACTTAAGCAGGGCAGTGGGGGAGTCTCATGGCAAGAGGATCTCAGTTCTGATCTTGGTGACTGTAAGCTCATCTCTTTGTATACTTTGTCTGGTTAAGTTCTGTCTTATACTCAAAAGGTTGGCAGAGGATTAGCTCTCTTGCATAATTATTTAACTGAATATTAGGGGCTAGGTTAATTTTCTCTTGCAGATATTTAAGAACAATCCCCTGAAAAGCTCAATGAATGAGAACTGGGTGGAGTAATGAGGGACAAGAGGGACAATTCTTAGATACAGAGTTACCTAAGAATCAAGGGGACCTTGAGGTCAGAGGCTAGAAGGAAAGCTTTTCTTCAATTCATTAAGGAGTTGTCTGAGAAGTTCTGTCCGGAACACTGTAGGGTTGAAAGCATAAGATCCATATGTCCCAGAGCTGGGTGTGTTACTTGATAATGAGATCTTTAATTGGAGGTCATTTATTGGGTATGTTGTACAGTGTATTCAAGCTTCTCGTGAGGATTAGGGATTTTTAACCTTTTTTTGCCATGTACTCTTTGTGCACTCTGGTGAAGACTATGAATACCTTCTCAGAATAATGGTTTTTTATAAGTTAGGATCATAAAATTACAAGCAAAATTAATTATATTTAAATATAGATGTATATGTGCTACATATAGGTATGCATATATGCTATACTTCAATGTAATTGGTTTCTTTTGTGTTATATATATATGTATACACATACATACATACATATGCACATACATACACAAATATACATATACACCACATCAGATTAAAACTCCCTGAGCTCATGTACCTTTTAGGTTTCTTCTGTATTTAGGAGTCTTTAATTCTTGATAAGGCTGAGTTCTTGTATAGTGACTATGTCACACCCTTACTAAAGAAATTAGGAGCTTCCTATTTCCTCTAGGAAGAAACAGAAATTCATCTCTTTGGTATTCAAAATCCTTTACAGATTGGTTCAAGCCCTTCTTTCCATACTTAACCATATTACTGCCTCTCACATACTATGTTCTCGCCAAGTTGACTTCCTTTCTGTCTTGCTGATGTTCCAAATCCCACCTCTACACCTCTACAGTCTCCCATGCTTGGAATGGATTCCTTTCTTGTTTCTACTTCTTGGAATCCTGGCCTCTAATCAATGTTCAGTTCAAGTGTCGCCTCTTAAGTCTCTTCGACAAGTTTTGTCTTCCTGCCCTACCAAAATTACTTTATATGTGTGTGACATATACTTTGTTACTTTTCTCCTAATAGAGTATACGTAACCTCCTCGGCCATTTTCATTTGTTTTGTATCTCTGAGACCTAGTACGATGACTGACACATAGTAGGTACTTGATAAATGTTAAGTGGAAGTTATTTAGAGGGCTGGGTTTGAAAGATGTCAGGAAGAATTACACTGCTTAGAATGTAGTTATGGAACTGAGTTCTGGGGTAAAGGTCCAGGCTGGAGCATATATGGGAGTTTGGATGCTTACCAGAGCTTGTGGAGCACCATATGTTTTTCTCATTGTCTTGAAAAGGTAAAATAACATGTATGAATCACAGTATAATACTGGATACAATGCTTCTTAAAGAGTGAAAAGAGCTATTAACTCCAGTGTGACTTGATTCATGACCTGATCCTTTTGGCTTATAATGAAATGAAAAAAATAAGAGTGAGTTTGGCTTATGTTTACCCAAGTGAGTGCAGTTCCAAGATAGGAGGTAATGCTTAAGGTGAGTTGCACCTTCTTTTTTGGTGATTTTTGCTTCTTCACTTAATTTGGGTAAACAGCATGACAATAATGCATATATAGTGCTTTGTAGGACTTAAAATGCTATATAAAAGTTAGCTATTGTTATTGTTGATGGTCACATGTTGGCAAGAGCATCCTAGCCTCTACATAATGTATTCCCAATCAAGCCGCTTCCTCATGGGTAGATCCTCATGTGGACATTCATCTATTCTGGTTATTTCGCATGCAAGTAGTGTTGTGCTTGGAGAAATTTAAATGTATTTTTTTTGGTGTGTATGTGTGTGCATACACGCGCTTGCATGTAAATGTGGGTAGGTGCTGTCCTGATTGATGGCAATTAGCATTTTCTAACGGTAACAGATGTTCAGATTGCCAGGAGGCTGATACCTAACGCCCACACTGCCATCTGTTCCACTGGGCAAGGCCCGAGGAAGCAGCACCGGGCCTACAGACCTGAAGTCCTTGGTGGTGTGTATTTAACAGTATTGTGTGGAATTTTCTTTTTTCTTGAGGGAAAAAAATAATAAAGATGTTTTCAGGTTATAAATAGTTCACGCTGTTTATTATGGAATGGAGCTTTTCTGTCTGAGTAGCAACTCCAGTTTCTGTGTAGTGGTAACAAAGGGAGGTATGAATGGAATACACAATGTCAGCTCTTGGTGTCAAGGTTTGAGAGGACTGGGGGGCCTTGGGGAGGCCAAGTTTTAGTACATTCAACCAGCCTACAAGATCTAAAGAAGGAAACAAAGAGAGATGTGCCATGGGGAGGTAGGAAGAGGCAGGTGGAGGAAAATATAAGGTATGTTTTTACTTGTTCATTGTAATCTTGGTCTTTCACTGAAACTTGGAAAAGGTTTGCTTGCTCCATAATTTGAGACAGTAAGGTTCTTATCCCTAGGATCTGTTATGTCACAGTCAAAGTCTCTGCCTTGCCTGAATGGTGCTGCTCCCACAGCATTGGGTTCACCCCCACTGACTCCTCTAGACTGGTAGAATTAGTTAGGGAGCTGTTCTTATTTTTGGATTCACAAACAACTGGATACACATGTATGTGCATTTAAAAACCCACAATAATATATTAGTCTTTATTCCTCTCCCCACAGTGCCAAGTTGTGAACTTACCATTCCTCTGTTCTTCCATTTACTGCTACTAACTCCAAAAGTACAGTATTTATTCAGTAGACAGATGCCTATAGGGAGATCTGTTGCATGTTCAAAAGCCACCCTGTCAGATTTACCAGAACTTAATTTTGCCTGCAGCTAACATTGCTGCATGAGCCTGTCTCTCTGCCCAGACCCATAGTCTCCTTCTCATGCCCCTTTGTTGCCCCAATAGGCCCGTTCTGTAAATGTTGTATTCTGATCAGGTGGTATTGTCCACAACAAATGTTTACTTCTTCTCTAGGCCCTTTTTAACATTTCTCTGAAAAGTCTTCCCGACACTTTGCCCACTATCTTGTCAGTGTCTTTTGGAGGAGAGGAAACAAATTTGTTTCCTTGGAAGTAAAGAGCGAATATAAGTTTTCTCATTTGTCTCCTTCTAGCCAAAATGAAAGAGAGAGAGAGAAAGAGAGAGAGAGAGAGAGAGAGAGAGAGAGAGAGAGAGAGAGAGAGAGAGAGAGAGGATGTGAAGATGAGAAGGAATATGAGTTCCCTTCATTTCCCCATCTGTTTTTTTTTGTATGTGTCCAGCAAATGAGTAATAAAATTCACTAAAATCAGTGCCTGCTAGGTGCTTGGGGTTAAACCCAGGAGTGATTTGTTGATTCTTAGCAGCTTAAGGAAAACTGTCTTTGACTGTGGTGGCAGTCGATGCTGAAGGTTAAAAATAAGGGCTTGTTTTCTCCATTTGGGGAAAGACTTGGGCAGCATGAGACCACAAAGCAAATGGACAGTGAAGTCCCTGCATTTGGGGCTAGAAAATGATTTGTATAGCAATACTCAAGTTTAGCAGAGTGACAGGACTGGAACTTTGCCTCTAAAGGGACAGCTATGAAAAGTATCATAATTGTATACACACTGGCCTATTTTCATAACTCTGATTTATTATTGACTTTTTCATCTTCCACTCTTGAAAAGTTCCTTCTTTTAATTAATCAATGTATCAACAAGAATTTATGGAACACCCATTCTGTGTTTCTGATGTATTTTAGGTACTATGCAAAGATGTGCTTGTCCTTTAGGAGCCTACAGTCTAATTGAGAATGTAAGATAATTATACATTGAAAATAATCAGTAAACAGTATAAAACTACCCATATTTAAGTGTCAAATTATAAACAATGGGAGTCCATGGAGTGGATATTTAAATCATGGCTCTTCCAAATATGTCTCTGTCTCTTATTTCCTTGCCCTCCCTCTCTTTCCTTTCAATAAATAATGCTTTGGGTTGTATTGGGTGCATTTAGGGGTATTTAATAAGTGTAAATACTTGGAAAAAAGACTATAAATTATTTAAATGATACAATTCTTTTTTTGAAATGTTCTATTTATGGTTTCAAAATATCCCTGTCAATTCTTATTTCTAACCCCTCCCATTACCTTTTATCCCCATTAGAAACTTCTCTCGTTACAAATTACAGTTTAACTATTCTAAACATATTCAGCATGTCTAACTATCTATGCCTCACTCTGTACCTGTGGTTTAGCATGTCTCCATCAAGAGGAGGGAGGTATGCATCATCATGAGTCTCCACTAAAGTCAGAATAGGTCAGTGCTTTAACCCGAGTTATGACATTTTGGGATGTTGCTTTCTTTTACATTTTTGTGGCTATTGTGTGTATTTCTTGCTTCTCCTTACTTTGCTTTGTATCTTTTGACTGAAGTCTTCCTGAGTTTCTCTGAATTCTTCATATTTATTTCACTTACAATTTGTTCAGCTATTCCCTAGTCAGCATTTACCCATCCTTTTTTTTAAAAATTTAATTTATTTAATATACTTAGTTTTCAGCATTGATTTTCACAAGAGTTTGGATTACAAATTTTCTCCCCATTTCTA
>JAQQSZ010010065.1:0-12606 GCA_028646595.1 Phalanger gymnotis
CATATTCTGAAATGTTTGTTTTGATGTATGATTAGTAAATAATTTTTTTTAAAAGGAGGGGGATAGGCAAGTAATAGGAAGGCAATGTAGCAGGTAGAAGTCAAGTAGCGGAAGCAGGAAGGCTAAGAAACAAGATATATACAAACATCAAAAACAAAGATCAGGAGTAGATTATGTTTGAGAAAGCATATATCCATCTACACATGTATATATGTATAAGTGTATGTATATATCTGTATGTATATGTATATATCAAGAAATATCTAAATTATATTGTAGCCTTCTTGGGGTGGGGGAGGGGAAAAAGAACAAAGTTAAAAAGTGCACAGCAGAGAACAAAAGAAAACATAAGAAAGTGAAGAAAAGATGGACAATTCTCAACATAAGGTATATTATTTATCATGCAGGCTTTCTTGAAATGAAAATTTATTGTTACATGTTTTGAATCCTCTCTTATGTTCAGCTATGCACATGACATGCTTTTTTTCTTTCTTACTTTATATTTAAGTTTCAATATTTAAGTTTATGATACATTTTTGTTTTTTTCCTCTATTTTGTATTTGTGCTCTGGTAAAATAAAATTAAAAAAAAGACTCGAATTGCTTATTTGGGACCATCTTAAACTCTGTCTTGCTGTTCCAAATACTGCCTGCCTAAATTTTATTTAACTAAACTAAAAGCAAGGTCTGGTGGCTAGAGTATTTTGAATCAGTTCTGAGTTTATAATCTACCTCTGACACTTACTACCAATGTGACCAATGGTAAGTCACTTAAATTTCTCAGCATCTCAAGCTATTTCCAAGATTTAACTACAAATTCATAGCTGGTTACAATCTGTATTGGTGGGAAGAGATTCCATATCAGGACAGTTATTGCTTCAGTGCTATCAGTAAAGCTGCATAGCTTGTTTTCTAAGTATGTGCCAGTTGATATTTGACCACTGATAAGAAAGAAAATTCCAGGTTAGCAATTTATGATGCAAACTATAGTCATAGGCAAAATATAACCCTTGAAAGACATTAGAGCCTTAGAGAAAGGGATAGAGGACAGGACTGCGTAATAAAATTTTTACTTCTTCAAGTTTCAAGTTCTTTAGTTACAGATTTAGAATGAGGGGTAATAACAGTACAGTGAAAAATTATAGAGCAATCTCATAGAAATTTTATCTCTATCCTGTTTCATTTCTATTACTCATACACTCTTACAGGTCTAAAAATATTTTCAATTATGAGATCTCAAAATCATATAATGAAAGCAAGCATAAAATACCTATAAGAACCAACATTTTGATTTAAAAAGCCAGGATTTAAAATGAATTATCACCAAGATTTCAACATCTGTCTCCTTGCTTTAGACAAACAGAATAGCTCCACTAGTTGTTGCTGAAAAATAAAAGACTCAGCCTAAGCATACTAGCTTTGCATTATCATACCCTATAGTTACTCAGAAAAATTGTTGTGAGGATTAACAAAGAGGAACTTTGCAAACCATATAGCAATATACCAGATGTCATTTATTTCAGATATAGATTTAGAGGTAGAAGTGACTTAAACTATTTTCTAATTATTACTAGCACAAATTATGATTTATTGTTCAAGGGTTCTTTTAAATTTATTCTCATATTAACAGGGCCAAAGCCAATACTTTTTGAGCATGTGCATGTTATTACTAATATAATTCCCAGGTGGCATTCAAAGAATGATCAATTATGACATTTTCTAGTTTACTAACCATGTAGTGAATAGACATTTTTTAATCGATTGCTAAGCTGAAGCTGGCAGGTCATAGAAAATAATTCTGCTGGAGTAACTTGGCCCTTTTTCCTTCTCTGATGGTCACTGAAGAAAATGAGCTATTGTGAGTTTCCTCTGGATCATGAGAGGAGAGAGATTTGGGCCTTCTCTCACTCAAAGCTGTCGTAAAGTCCATACAGCATGGCCTTTCTGTTGCTGAGCAAGGTAGTAGCAATGATATCTGCAGGCCTCTGCTTCAGATACCAATTCACTATACAACTAACTGTTATGGGGCCCACGAACACGTGATTCTGTTATTACTTTTGTCTCTTTTGGGTTTATTCTTTCACGACTTTGTTAAGGTAGTTTAGAGATGAAATGGACTAGGCATGACCTTATGCGGTTTGAAAAGCTGGAAGAGTGAGACATCAAAAGTTAGGGAGTCAGAGTCCAAGCTAGAGTTTATGGTCTACCAGCATAGACCTAAAGAGTGGTACCCACTCCTTGCTCAGTGGTATAGTGCCTCCTTAGCCAATAGGATAATGACTATTTCATTGACTACATCACTAACAGAAGTGACTTTATTGAGCCTTTGTTTTAGATAAACTGCTTTACTTTTAATTCCATGATCACCGGGGATTAAGGAGTTATTGGAAGATATATATATGTGTGTATATGTATGTGCATGTATATATGTACATACAAATATACATACATATATATACACATGCATACATACATCCCCAGGTAATAGGTAGAAATATTTGTTATTCTTATCTTGTTATGCTTATGTAGTAAATATCCTTTTATAAAAGTTATTTAATGTTAACTGATTTAACGAAGCTAGAGCCTTAATCCATGGTAATTGATATTGAGGAGAACACATGTAAAGAGGAGCTCAAGGTGATAGTTTTAGAGAAAGATGCTGTCAATTCCTCTCTGTGCTACCCCTAGGGACACAATGGGGAGATTTAGCTAAACTTCCTGTAGGGCACCTGCATGAGTTATGTACCACTTCAGACCTTGATTAGAGTAGGTACAAACTTAATTTGATTTCCACAAAGCATTTGTACTTTAAATTTCACTTCCAAATGAAGTACATCATCTGAATGAGCAGAAGTTAGGCTACTATGATTGGCTCTTGAGTTAGTCCTTCTCCTTACCCTGGGAGGTTCACATCCACATAGGTTAGGTTAACACCTAATACGGCTTAGAGCCTGGGGCTTAGCACTTAGTAAGACTCAATGAAATACACTGAATTACTCAAAGGAAATGAAAGCCAAACTCTTCAAGGGCACTTGTTGAACTAAGTGCTAAGGAGCCCATTTTGCTTACCAACACAGACACTTGACACTTACCAGTTGTGTAACCTTGGGCAAGTTATTTAATCATGATTGCCGAGAGAGAGAGAGAGAGAGAGAGAGAGAGAGAGAGAGAGAGAGAGAGAGATTCAACAAGGATAGTCAATGAGAAACTTTTGAGTTGATTCAGCTGAGCAAAGCTCCCATCATGATCCAAACATTTCTATCTCCTTCTGGCTTCTGGGTACTCAGGGGATGAGGAAATGATATCAGTGATAGCCCCTTGTCCCTTGAGCCAGCCAATTCTTCAGGAATGTCTCAATATATTAAAAACAAAAGCTAGCCCAACCTCCTTAGCAACCTCCTTAGTCATTGCTTCAACTAAAGAGCCATCAAGGCTATGTACTTGAGACTTAATAGTGACCTTGGGTGATAGAAGGCCTAAAGCCCCTTTCCTACCAGGAAGCTCACTTATCCTCCTTGATAAATACCAAAGTTGCCCCAAATTGCTGTCTTTTCTATGTACTCCCAATTCTAGGTCAGCAACCAGTTATAAGTTTTTCTTTATCACACGTAAAATAAATCATAAAATAGCTATAGATGAACATGTTCTAAGGGCTTCTGAGGATTTCATTTACCAAGAACTCTGCAAATGTTCGCAAACACAGGCCTTGGCCATCTTCCATTCTACTATAAAATCTTATAAAAATCTACCTTATTGAAGATCCAGAAAAGAAATTTCTAGTCACCAGGCACCTTGAAATGTTCAAAAGATTCTTCCTCTGGAATGGATATAGTGTTGTCTATGGATGTAACACTGAAAAAGATGAATTATGACCACTTCCCTACAGACCACAATGGAGACAGCCCAGAATCTTGCAAAAGAGTCTTAGGACAATATCTCTCCTGAACACCCCACCTATCCACCTCTAATGCTAGACCATAGACTCTGTTTCCAGTACATTCCATGACCATGTCCAGGGTAACAACCTGTATGGACAAGGAGCCAGCAACAAACAAATACAATATTTTGGGGTATAGTAGTACCTCCAACCATCCACCCACCAATTCTACTTTTAGCTCAGCCTCAGGAGCCAGCACCATCAGAAGCAACACTTTTTGGAGATACGAAGTGCCCCTAAACTGTTAGAACTACATCTCTTCTGTCATCATAACAACTGAAGACTCAGAAAGTTCTTACTTTCTTGATTTCGTATAAGAATTAATACTTAGTATCAGAAATAGGAAAGGGGGAATAAGCATTTATAAAGAGTCTGTTATGTGCCGGACACTGTTCTAAGCAGTTTACAGATATCTCATTTGATCCCCACAAAAATCCTGTGAAATAGGTGTTATTATTATGCCTACTTTATAATTGAGGAAATTAAGACAAACCAACTTTGAATGACTTGTCTAAGGTCATAAAACTGGTTAAGTATCTTAGGCCAGATTTGGACTCCAGTTTTCCTGAAGTCTGGTCCAACATTCTCCTTACAGTGCAACATGTTGCCTCCTAAACAAATATGATTTTATCAAGGAAATAAACACTTAATAAGATGCATTATCACCTGCTTTGTCACTGTACTCTCTGCGCCCTTCATACTTGTGATTAAAAGCCCCATAGAAAACTGCCTTCCGTTATTAAAATATGAGTTTCATTAGAAAAAGACTGCATTACCTTTCTTTCTTTGCAGGGCTTACCACAGTGCTTTGTGGGTAGTAAACAAAAATGCTTTTTCATTCATTTTTTCATTCATTCATGTGTGCATGCATGTACATATCAATTGCTGATTGTTCATAATCATTGGCAAAATGATGTAAAAAGTGGTTGAACATATTTACATTCAGTTTTTTGTTTTTGTTTCTAAAATTGTTGCAAAGTATAATATCCTGCCTTTAACATGACAAAACAGGAAAATGACAGATGTTGGAGAATATGTGGGAAAATTGGAACACTAATCCATTGCTAGTAGAGTTGTTTACTGATCCAACCAATCTGGAGAGCAATTTAAAACTATCCCCAAAGGTATAAAACTATGTATACCCTTTGACCCAGAAATAACACTTGTAGGCCTGTATCCCAAAGAGATCATAAAAAAGGGAAAATGATCCATATGTACAAAAGTATTTATAGCAGCTCTTTCTGCAGTGGCCAAAGAATTAGAAATTGACAGGATGCTCATCAATTGGGAAATGTCTGAACAAGTTGTGGTATATGTATCTAATGGAATACTATGAGCAGGTAGACTTCAGAAAAAACCTGGAAAGATTTATATGAACTGATGCTGAGCGAAGTGAGCAGAACAAGGAGAACATTGTACACAGTAGTAGCCACACTGTACAATGACTAACATTGATAGATTTAGCTCTTCTCAGCAATGCAAGGATCTAAGACAATGCCAAAAAACTCATGATGGAAAATGCTATTCACATCTAGAGAAAGAACCTTGGAGTCTGAATGCAGATGGAAGCATATGATTTGCTCTCTTTTGTTGTTGTTGTTTTGTTTCTTCTTTCTTGTGGTTCCTCCCATTGGTTCTAATTCTTCTTTGCAACATGAATAATGTAAAAATGTTTAATATTAATATTTATGTAGAGCCTATATCAGCATGACATCTTGGAAAGGGAAGAGGGGAAGAAGGGGGAGAAAATTTAAAACTCAAAATCTTATGGAAGTGAATGTTGAAAACTAAAAAGACTATACTGCCTTAAGAATTCATAAAATCCCTGTTGCTGGAAGTGTTCACATAGATATTGAAGGATACTTTGTCTGAAATATTATAAAAGGATTACTACATGAACTGAGGTGTTTGATTAGACTTGCAAAATCCCCTTTTAATACTGAAAGGTTTTTTTTTTTTAAGTTTAAAGAACTAAACAGTGACTCTAGAGTTAGAATTACCCTAGAGTTTAAGGACAGAAGGAGATTAAAGGGAGTTGATAAGGGAAAAATAAATTATAAAGAAACAAGCCTGTTTTCAAGTATTTGAAATTGAAAAAAGAGGAAGCATTGAATATAGTTTAGAAGAGCAGCAAGATAAGGTTAGGATTTTGCTTCTCTGCTTAATGAGATATATTCATGTTTCAAACCTGAAAGTATTAAAGATGGAAAAATTAAGATACAAAAGAAGAACAATGTAAATGTTGGGACTTTAGAACACCCATGGGGGCTGCAATGTCCTTCCCTATTCATACTGATGGGAAGGATATGTGGGGGGCAGCTATGTATTTTTCCTCTCAAGGTTTAAAAGGTTAGATTGGGATTGTGGTTTCACTACTACTAGGTAATGAACTTTCATCATTTTGCACCCTCATTGATTATCACTTGATAGTAATTTTTTTTTTACCAGCCAGGTTTAAATTAGCCTTTAGAAATAGATATTTATGTATGTATGAATAAATGAATGAATGAATGAATGAAGTTATAAAACAATTGATAAGTGAATAAGTAAAAGAGTAAGAAGACTTTTCACAAAACATTTTCCTACTCCAGAGGCAAAATTTCCCACAAATACATACAATGTTCAGGCGAAAAAAGACTCAAACTTATAGCACCTAATATTCAAAGGAGAGCCTTTTCTCTACTTCATGGGACCCTCATCCATTGTTGTAGCTTTCTTCTGGGCTTTTTAAATGTTTTTAAATTTAATTTTATTTTAGACTCAAGGGCCAGAATACAAATACAGAATAGAGAAAAGAAACAAAACATCCCATAAACTTAAATATTAAATATTAAAACTTAAATACGAAGTAAGAAAGAAAAGCATGTAATGTGTATAGAAGGTAAGGGAAGATTCAAAATATATAACAATAAATTTTCATTTCAAGAAAGCCTATATGATGAATAACACATATTGTGTCAAGAATTGTCCATCTTTTCTTTGCTTCCTTGTGAGTTTTCTTTTGTTCTCTGCTGTGTACTTTTAAAATTTGTTATTTTTTCCCTCCCCCACACTACCCCTGAAGGCTATAATAAATTTCAGATGTGTTTCTCTATAGCTATAGATGTATACATATATGTATTCTCTATAGCTATAGATGTATACACATATACATATATACACACACATATATACATATACTTTCCCAAGCATACTCTACTCCTGATCTTTGTTTTTATATTTGTGCATATCTCATTTCCTATCGCTCCTGACTCCTCTCCTTTACTTCTAGCCACTATCTTGCCCTCCTATTACTTGCCTACCCACCTCCAAGGATCCCTCCCCTATCCTCACATTCCCATAAATCTAAGCACCTTTCTTTACCTGCTTTTTCCTATTCTCTCATTCTTCTCTCTAAAAATCCCTCCCTTGTCCTCCCTGCCCTCTCTATACCCCTATTATTTTATTTCTTCTAAATTTAGAAGATTTTCATACTCTTCTAAATATGTATGTATTGTTCCC
Organism: Phalanger gymnotis; assembly: GCA_028646595.1. Classification (NCBI taxonomy): domain Eukaryota; kingdom Metazoa; phylum Chordata; class Mammalia; order Diprotodontia; family Phalangeridae; genus Phalanger; species Phalanger gymnotis. The sequence continues at coordinate 7,438 of JAQQSZ010010065.1, forward strand.
TCTTAAACACATTCCCAATGAGAGTAGGTTACCCCAGAACTACCAGCCCTTCTCCCCCATCTATTTCCCCTGTGTCTTTTCTTCTTCTTGCACCTCTTTTGTATTCTGGGCTCTTTTTAGAGCCCTGAAGTTGCCTATCCATAATTTGCCTATTTATTGCCCTGGTCCTGAAACAGAAAATGCCATCAGTTATTCTATAGACACTGCTAGGACATCTACTGGAAGTCAAATATCTTCTGATCTTTCAAAATTAAGAAGATAATCCTCTGGTCAAGGCAAGGGGAGGAGAGAGAGGTTCTTTTCCTCCTTATGCTCCTAAGAGATTCTCTCTCTAGGGCTTAGTTAAGGCAAGTTTCTTCTCAAAGCTACCCCCATTGCTGGAATGATCATACTCTATGCCAGATAGAAATTTTCTTATCCTCATTATGTATGATTGAGTGGCTTTATCCAATTCTGTTACATTTCCTATGTAGCATTAGTTCATCCATTTGCATCCACTCCATCAAATTCAGCATTTTTACAACCCAGTTTAATTCCTTTTGTTACTTGCTTCTTTGATTCAATAGAGGCATTGCTCTCTCCTGTAGTTACTTTAAGTGCAGGAAGGGTAATTGATTGATTCAGTTGACCCCTACATTTACCGGGCAAAGTTGCTCCTTTTTTGAAGTTACTCCTTTAAAAATAACAGAAAGTAGATGGCTCCTTAGTGGTCATGTAATCTAACCTGGACTAAAACAAGACTCTACTATTTATTTCTTAGAGAGTTGTTGGAACCCTTGCATAAATCTGGTTTGCAGACACATCATTCATATGTAACAGCAGTGGCTATCACTGGGGAAAGTACTTTCTCATATAGATTAAATTTTTATTCTTACCAAAAGGAACCCTTAGGTTCATTAACACAAGCTCCTCATTAAACAGGTGAGGAAATGGATACCCAGATAGGGTAAATGACTTAACCAATTTAGTGGCAGAACCAGGACAAGAAGTCAAACTCCTGACTCTGTCTTGTGCTCATTATACTGTAACATATGTATATCCCCCATGTCAGTTATGTATATATTTATATAGTTTGTCTAAATGCAACTTGAAAGCATAAATAGTTATCTCTTGAATATTGCCTAACCTTCTACAAAGGAAATTTTTATTCTTTCCTTGAAGGAAGCAAGAGATTGGAATCTCAAAGCTGGCTCCTTTGATCTCTATAGAAAGGGGTTATTAGACTGTAATTATATTTATTTTCTTCCCATAGTCCAGAACTTTTGTTCTCAATATGTAATCCATGGATGATTAGGAGGCCCTAATACTCTTTTGGGGGTCTGTGAGATCAAAACTATTTTCCTATAATACTAAAATGTTGTTAGCCTATTGAAATACCCCTCCCTTTTCCTATTACATGTCTATGCATGGCTTAGTTTCTCTATATACTTCAATCAAAACAACATATCACAACAGACTGAATGCAGAAGCAGATATAAGTCCACCTGTCTTCTATTAAGTCAGACAGTAAAAAGATCTGCAAAAGTATATAAAATAATGCCTCATTTTTGCTGGTTTGTTTTGGAAAATAGAGTTCTTTGTGAATTTTTATTTTAAAAGGAATTAATAAATATGTGTATACATATCATATGTACATACATTAATGTGTGTGTATGTATGCATATGTGTATTATATATCTATGTATCTATATGTCTCTATTTATCTATCTACATTAAAAAGCTCTTTAAGATCCTCAATAAATTTTCAGAGTGTATAGGGGTCCCAAGACCACAAACTTTGAGAACTGCTGCCTTAGAAGAATATATAGTGGAATACATTTTAAGTTAAAATGCTTTCTTAATGATGATGCCTTAAAAGGGAATGATTACAATCCCCATGCTTGCATTTTGTTAAAACAAAAGCTATCAATTAATCTTAATAAAAATGTTGCTTTTTTAATTCATAAAATTCTACTCTCAATGCACCCAGAAATATGTTTTTTGATGTCACATTTATCACTGTGAGTACTCTAAGTCTCAAGTGGTTAGTAACAGACAAGGCAGACAATTTTCAAACTTGCTGAGCATTTGAGAGTTCCTGGTCTAGGTTCTTCTCCTGGTATTAAATCATTAAAGATGCTTCCCCAAATTGGCAGATTTATAGACAAACATGACTTTGATATTGGAAGAATATTGTCTTTATTCATATTGTAGAAAAATCCAGAAGGCTCAGTGATATCATTCCCCTTCAAAAATCAACTTCATGTTTTTTTTTTTTTTCAAATATCACTAATCACAAGTAGTTTTGAACAGGGCATAGAACAATCTATTTTCCAACTCATTTAAAGTGATATATTAATTTCCATACCAAGACCTTGGTACATTCTCCCTACCAGCTCCCCCTTCTAGATATTTCTCCTTCTCTGGATTCAGTAGTTTCTATTTTAAATCTGTCTCTTTCCCCCTTTAAACAGTCACTTTGTCAAATCAGTTAGCTTCTAATCGCTTTACCCAATTTCAAGCCAATAAACTTTTAAGTAGAAAAATGATGTCCATTTTGGGAGCTCATTCTCTGAGGATGTACTGAAGCAGGAAAGCCAAACTATTCTTGATGTTTTGCTTGTTTTATAAATCTGCTTGTCCCTATCATGTTTAGAATTCTAATAAAAAGAATAAAGTTTCCAGCTTTGAATACTTTCCTTTTCTATTGCCCTGAAATAGCTGATCACATAAGCTCGCCACTAAAATACAATCATTAAATACAAACTAAAATGAAATATGTTTATAGAGCTGTTTGTGTAGGCATTATCTAATGGATGCATGCCATCATGCCAAATCATTTTATTTTCCTAGCAAATTGTTTTTATGGGTTTGTGTTCAGCATGCTATTTATGAAATTTAATGTGATTCAAAGCAATAAAGACATTTGCATTTGAAGTAGTCCTTAAGAATGTTATGGGACAACCAACATTACATTACCCTGCATTTCAAATGTTTCTGCAGAGCAGCTAAGCAGAACATTTCTAGATTATTCTAGTTTGTGTTTTAGTTCATCACCAACTGCTACTTAAAAATAGAAAAGGCAAAAAGGAAGCTATCATTCCTGGAGAATAAAAAAGTTCTTAATTCATCTGAGAATAAAAGGGTTGAGCATCAGGGACAGCTAGTCATTTGCTACAGTTTTTCACTGAGCAGAGGATGGTCCTTTGAGTATCATTCTAAAAAAGATGCTTACTATATCCTTAAAGATTTCTTACTTTTGTCTTTTCTAGGCATCTGTATTCAAAAGTTTGTTATACAAGGATATAATGATGAGCAATGATTTATTAAATGTCTTCTTACTTCTGTCTCACAAGATTTCTTTTTTTGCTTACCCTTATCTTCAACCCATAAATCTTTAAATTCATTCCTCACAATGAAGTGCAAACTGAAGATCAATAGAGAAGTGATTAATTAATTAATTAATTAATAACTCTTGATTAGGCACTTTTTATTCTGCCAGTGTATATCCTATACCTGTGGATACAAAGGAAAAAAAGAGAAACATACTCTGACTTCAAGGAACTAATAGTCCCATCTGGGAAGACAATAGTACATTTATAGTTATATCTATACAATAGATACAAAGTGATTTTAGAGATAAGGCACTAGTAGTTGGAGAAAACATGGGCTGCTTCATGAATTAGCTTGTAATTGTTTGGAAAATTTGCAAAGAAAAGAATTAGTATAAAAATTTTTGGCTGTATAAATGTGCATCTAATTTAAAAAGTCATTTAGTGTTTTATTTTCCAATTAACTGGGATGTTTTACTTGTATATCACTTTTTTGAACAATGATGATGTCAGTGCTCATTTCAGTTTAAAGAAATCTATTAATTTAAGCTTCCTTTTCCTGGTCCATCAAATTGCACTAGTTCAAATGTGCCATATGATGCTTACTAGCTTCATTTTCTTATGCATCAATAATTTTCCCCCAAGTAACAATTGGCAAGAAATAACACTCCCAAATTATATTTGATTTTGCTTTGATTAAATGGCCTCTTAAATTTAAAGAAAATCAGTCAATTTCATCAAGGACTGATTTTACCGAATTCTTTTTTGTATGGTTTGAATGGGGCTCTTGGACATAGTTTCTTGGGTTATCTTCACTGGTGTCTGGGTATGATACTGGTTGAGGTGCTAGTAATTTTTACTACCATAAGAATGAGAAAGATAAGTGTGATGGTCAATCCAATTAACAAGGAAAACACACACACACACACACACACACACACACACACATGAATTATCACATGCTGCTTCTGTCTCGCTTTCATGAAATCTTACTTCTAACAATAGTGAGCATAGTAGGTATGGAATTAGTGTATCTAAAATTAATGAAGGATAATTTTTTTTAGATTATATGGGCAGAACAAACATACAGGTATAATGATAGACAACTGTTCATATCTCTTCATAGACTGAAAAAACAAATATCAGAAAAACTCATCACTTAAAAAGTTACTATTCTTTACTCTCATAAGTGAGCTTTCACCCAATTCCAAGGGTATATATATATATATATATATATATGTGTGTGTGTGTGTGTGTGTGTGTGTGTATGTGTATGCGTGTGTGTATGTGTGTGTGCGTGTGAGTGTGTATACACACAAATGCACAAAGGTAAACAGTTGAATAATAGGATAATACTAGTTTGTCTTCTTGTTGAAAAATGACACTGGTGAGCATAAATGAAACAAGAAAGACTTGGATTCAGGTCCCATTTTTCACACAGACTGGCTGTATGACCCTAAACAAATCACTTGCCAACTTAATTGGTGTTAGCAGCTAAGACAGGAGTTCTCAATATCAATGAAATCACAAGTGCCATTTGTATTTCTATTCTATCTTTCAAAAAGGAAGTGGAGTGAGGGGAAGGCATGTTAGATAAAATGGTTGTTAGTCTCGGGTGGATGTGTCCATAAGGCAAAATGGGCTCCTTAGAATGGGCTCCTTAGCACTTCAGGAGTTTGGCTTTTGTTTACTTTGAGTGAAAGTACTTTCAGCTGTTAAGTGCTAAGCCCCAGGCCCAAAGCCCAATCAAGTGTGAAACTTGTATGGGTGTAGATTAATGACTTAAGTGGGGCCAGCTGGGGAACCAATGGTCTCTGGTGGTTGAGGCAGGGCTTGAGAATGCCAGAGGCTCGGCTGC
>JAQQSZ010010066.1:0-12606 GCA_028646595.1 Phalanger gymnotis
AAAAAAAAAGAAAGTGCCAGCTATGTCATTGAGGTCTTCAGTTTCTTGCCCAAGACTTCATAATCCTTATCACTGCTTCCTAGGTTTCTTCTGACAATACCATTTGTGCCCAAGTAAACTACCACCACTAACCTTGAGTGGTGAGTTGCTATCAGGTTTTATGAAGGTTAGGTTCCCCATTAAGTATTGGCTTCAGGAAAGACAGCAGACTTCACTGTTGTCAGCAAACACCATGAAAACCCCTTTGACACATCTCATCAGGGAAGTGCTAACCACTCTTACCTCTTCTTCTTCCCACTCTTACTGGATGGTCTTTTACAAGGGCCTCTGGTCCCACATCATCATTCCTTGGAAAGGTGAAAGGGAATAAGCATTTATTAAGCACCAGGCACTGTGCTAAGTGCTTTACAAATATTATCTCATTTGATCCTTGCAACAACCCTGGGAAGTAGGAGCTATTAGTACTCCCTTTTACAGTTAAAGAAACAGAGTCAAGAGGTTAAGTGACTTGACCCAGGATAACACAGCTACTAAGTGTCTGAGTCTGTATTTGAACTCAAGTATTCCTGACACTAGGTCCAGTACTCGATCCACTGTGCCACCTAGCTGCTTCCTTGGAGGTTAATAAGGTGTTTCTTCCTCAGAGGGTCCACATCTCTCCTCTTTAAAAGCCTCATATTTAACACTCATTTCCAAGTGTTCAATTGTCCTTCCTTTTCTCCTTTGTGTCACATTCTTCCCACCCTCCAATCTCCTGCACAGATCAGGAACTCTTCTCTTTCTCTTCAGACCTATTTTTAATCTTTCTTTTTACACTGAAGTCCTTTTTAAAGGAGTATTGTGTCCTCCTTGATGACCTAACCTAAGTAGGAGAGTTCCTTGAGCCCCTTTTCTCTGTGCACAAAGTATGAGCTCTTTATCTTCTGAGAGTATGAACGGCAAGCAACAGGGGCAGTTATTTGTCCATGCCAGAAAGACAATTATCATACACTTTATGCAGCTCTTTGCAATATTTACTCTGCTCTCCACACTTGTTAAATGTGAAGTTCTCAGTCCTTTATCATATTTTGCTTGTAGCTCTTATGACTATCCCCCTTGGAAAACTGCTATGGAAAAATTCCGGTGGGATCTTCCTCTCTGGAGTTTTTCATCACCTCATTTCATCAGCATCTTGACAGACACATTTGACTTCCAGTCAGTCTGTTCCTTCAGCTTAACAACTCTCTTTTCTTTTTTCCTCTGGTTCTTTTCTTTGAGTCCTTCTTAATTTTTGTGACTAAGTCATGGAAACATGGGTTCTTCACAACAGCTTCCCAGTGAATTGTCATGAATGTTTTCACCCGAAAGGATGAGATTATTTATTTTTATTCCTGGTATAGCCTGAGAGTTATATAGGCCTGGTGTCAGGAATAATTGAGAATGATGATGGTGAATAACCCAAGAGAATAAATAATTCTTTGGTAACCAATATCCAGCAGGAGTCAAGAAATCATAATCTATAGCTTTCATTTAGTGGATTCTGCAGCAAAATCCATATACTACTTTGCCCCACTAAGACGGATTCTGACAAGAAGCCTGAATAATATCCTGCTTCTAATGCCTGCTGAGCAAGACCCAAAGGCCTTTTACCAGTGATGGTATTACAGGCTTTTTAGTTTCTGACTGCTAAGATAACACAAGGACTGGTTTGAAAGTTTATACAGACTACTTTTTGCTTTCATAAAATTGGCTATGCATTATTCTATGCAGGACCTCAATGATAAAAGCAGGTCACTAGAAAATGAAGAAAAACAAGCAGAGTGTGCTATGAAGACAAATGACAATTTTGATAGTCATGTTTTTATTTCGAATGTCTTTTCCAGTATTCTATGCCTGTCACTCCTTCAGTGAAGACTTCAGAGGAGTAGCTCATGAAAACCCCTTGACAAAATATTCTGTAAAGAGAACCAAAAGCAATGACAAAGGGGGAAATGAGTCTTGTGGCTTAATGAGGTAACTTGGCCTGAGTCATGGCATACAAGGTCTATCACTCTCATTGGCTGCTCGTATAGGCTAACATTGCCTTTGCACTAGAATGAGAGGACCTGGATTCAAATGCCAGCTTTTACTAGCTGCAAGACATAAGGCAAATTATTGAAACTTTCCAAGCCTCAGTTTCTTCCCTCTGAAAAATGAAGGGGTTGGACTAAAACTCTAAGGTTCCTTCTAGCTCTAAACCCTAAAATCTTAAGTATTGAAGTCCATTGCCTCCCAATGGATTTTAAATATTTTCTCCCAATTTTTTAGCCCTGCTATGAATGTCATAATTTCCCTGACTTTGCATGTCTGAGAATACAGAAGTTTGCCCAGACTCTTAGAGATGAGTTTTCAAAATGGAGCAAAATAAGAAGAAAAGTGAAGAAAAGAAATTGGATATTGACCTTCAAGAAAAATAGTCACTGATGTGTGGGAAAATTGAATCATGAACAATATTTTGAAGTTGAAAAAAGCCAAATAATTTTTTTCTCTAAAATCAAACTGTAAAACTAGTGGAACACAGGATGAACGTCTCAATGCAAAGTAACTGAGTTACAGTAATAAAATTGATGTGACTTCTCAAATAACATTTCTTTAAAATTCGTTAAATCTATTTGGCTGCAAACACCCTAGCATAAATAGGAGACTGGTATGACTTAACTTATGTTTTATGGACCTGTGATTTCACCAGTATAGAAAATCTTAACACAGAAACTTCCTCCACTAATGGAGACATACCACTAATTTACAACATTTAGGCTTAGAGTGGAGAAGAAGGAAAGGGAAGGACACTGAAATGTCAACTGATGTGCCTAGTATGTGTCTGAAACAAGATTTGAACCTAGATTTGCCTGATTCAACAGGGGCCCTCTATTCGCTTTCCATTAAATAATAGTTCACATTTCTCTAACTCCTTAAAACCTGTTTTAAAAGTTCTTTTTCTCACAACAGCCTGTGAGGTAGGCAATGCAGTAATTATTTTGCCATTTTTTTCAGATGGCCTGATTGAGGCACAAAGATATTAAGTGATTTGCCCAAAGTCACTCAGTAAATTTTGGAGCAAAAATTCAAAACTTGGTCTCTACTCGCCTATTCTCAAACAACAAATGCCAAGCAAGATGTGCTTCCTGAATTAATAAGCACAATTCCCTCAGTCAGCTGGGATGATGCTGATGTGAAAGCTAGGGTCTCACATTTGAGGTTCTCTCTCCTATTTCTCACATGTAATCATTTGCCAAATCCTGTCAGTTTTACCACCATGACACCACTTGCATCCGTCACATATTTTCTAACCACAGGCTGGCCCCATGACCCCTAGCTGGTGTCACAAAAGTGTGCTGCCAATCAGGAGAACCATACAAGAGTTTAGGGAGTCATTACTTCTATTACATATGCCTTACTAACAGTACACCAATGGGATCATCTTCACACACAGAGGAAAGCGTATATTTAATAATCATTATCACTTAGTTGTTAACCTTTGTTGAACATCCAACAAAGCCTCGCCCTGGGCACCCTCAGGAAACACAAAAGAAGTCTACAAATTCTCTCTTTCCTTTAGGGCAGCTCCTCCATGTATATTTCTCTAGCAATTTTAGAACTAAAAAAAGACTTCGGAAATCACCTAACCCATTCCCTTCATTTCGCAGATGAAGAAACTGAAGGCCAGAGTCGTTGACTTGCCCAATATCATACAATTAATTAGCAACAGAAATCCAATTAGAACATGAGTTGCCAGTCTCCAATTCTTTTTTGCACTGTACCAGTTCCCTCTCATATATTGTCCAGCCTTCCAATGTTTCTGCTCTCAATTATCTCCCCATTCTCTGAACTCCTAAAGCATTTAAATTGACCCCACACTAATTAGCAGTTCATTCTAATCTGTCTTCTACTGTTTTGTTGTTCTCACATATGCAATTTTACTCAACAAACATTTATTAAGCTGCTATTGTGCCCAGATTACTGTGCTAAGTGCTAGAGGAGATACTACAATATCCCTACCCTTCCGGAGTTTGTGGCCTAGTGTGGGGATGTGACTCATATGCAAATAATTAAAATAAAATAATACTGGATAAGGTTATAAAGAAGCTTTTAAAATCACTACATAAAATGGTAAACTAATCAATACTGATTAGAGGGAGAGAGCTATCATCTAAAGCTTCCTGGAGACTGTGTAGCATTTGGATTAGGCTTTAAAGACTAGATCAGAATTACTGTAATAGAGGGAGAAAGCATCTCAGGCATTGGGAGCAGCCTAGGCAAAGGCATACAGGGTGGAAAGAGCAAGTCAAAGAATCATTAAATTTGATTAGAGTATAAGATAAGGCTACAATGCTAGTACGATACCAGATTGTGGAAGGCTTTAAAAGTCTGAACATTGCTCAACAAGCATAGGAAATTAAAGAAGATTTAGAGACAGAGTGATAGCAACATATCCATAGAGAGTAAGACTGAGCTGGTGGCAATATGGTGAAAGAATAAAAGGTCTATCAAGACCAGTGTCAGGAAAGGCCTGTATTAGGCAGATGGTGGTGAAGTAGATCAGGGGAGGGATGCAAGTGGTGTCATGGTGGTAAAACTGACAGGATTTGGCAAATGATTACATGTGAGAAATAGGAGAGAGAACCTCAAAGTTTCAGATTAGTGAGGATGAGTGTAAGGTAGTAACTGTTACAGAAATAATGAAGTCAGAAGGAGAAACAGGTTGGTGGGCAGCTAGGTAGCACAGTAAATAGAAAGCCAGGCCTGGAATCAGGAAGACCCGAATATAAGTTCAGCCTCAGATACTTACTAGCTTGTGACCTGGGCAAGTCACTTAGCCCTGTTTGCCTCAGTTTTCTCATCTGTGAAATGAGCTAGAAAGGAAATGGCAAACCACTCCAGCATCTTTGCCAAGAAAACCCCAAATGGGGTCATGAACAGTCAGACATGACCGAAATGACTGAACAACAAAAGTGCATGACAGGTGGAATATGGGTAAATGTAACAAAGTTGGGGTGAAGTTGTATAGGTAAGTAAAGCCCGCATAAATGTGGTACAGAAATGAGTTAATGACCTGTGTAGGTGCTGGCACGACTCACAGCTTTGTCCAGCTGTGGTCAACTTTAGCCAATCTATCTCAAGCTAAAATGGGAGGCAAAGTTAAAAACAGGACTCAGCCACACACTTCCAATGCCCCAGAGTTTCCCAATTGACCTTTTCTCTCCATATAGGTTAGTAGAACAGGAAATCAGGTGGTTCTGGTAGAATGTGATCTTTCTGCAGATCCACTAAGAATTAGGAGCTTGGAGAAAACCCCCTCCCTAGGTAACAAGAGGCAGCCGAGTACCCAGGTGGCCCTGGCAGCTCAAACCAAACAAACACATCAATCAGCTTTCAATAGCCTCTTTCCATCCCATCAATTCCAATTGCCATGATCTAGGAACACCTGCCCACCAGAAGGGATAGGCACTCCATACCAAGACCCTCTGACACCCCCAACTCAGCTCCTCTCTTCCACAGAGCTCCCAAGAGGGATTCTCTTCCAGCTTCTTTTTTCCAGTAATCTCAAAGCCGAGTTTAAAACATCAATAAACTGAAGTCTGAGACAGAGTCTGTTTGTCTATTTCTGAAGCCAAAAGGTTACACAATCCCATACGATTAGATAAAAGGTCTCAATGAACACATAGGCTGTCTAGCACAAGTCTTTGAAAGCCATCAATATTTGTAAAATTTTGAAGAGATGGGATAACTCGGGAGACACTTCCTAAGAGCAACATATTTTGCCATGTTTCCAAAACTTTGCTCAATTTCAGTCAACCTGGTTATTACTGAAGCTTTAATGGCTCTGAAGGAAAAGAATAAAGAAAACCACTTATCTACCACTATTCTATACAAAGCTGAGAGTCTGGATCTTGTTTTGTATCCCTTTTATGGTATTTCTGTCTTTTGATGACATGGAAGGACATACAAAGTCCCTTCAACCATTCCTCATATAACACATGCTTTTAAGTCCTCTATACTCTGCTAGAAAGCAGGCTTTATCCTTTTATCTTATAATAATAATGAATAGAAATTCCTGTTTCTTATTACACACAGGCTCCTAAAGACAAGTATTAAAAATGTCTGTTACAAATCCAAAGCCAACATGACCTGCTTTCCTAACAAATTCCCTATATGCCCCAAACCTAGGCAAGTACCAGGAAGGGAGAAGGTTACTGGCAAAAATCCCAGCAGTCACAAAGGAGACACAACCTCTATGAAAATCATTTGGGGGGAAATTAGTTTGAAATGGAATCGACAAGCTATTGCAGTCACCTTTGATAGCAAATTAGATAAACTCATATCTGACATGATGCATTTAGAACATGGGCACCACAGAGTCTCAGCTGCTCCCACTGAGACTGCCCTTGGAAAGATTAAAAAACACACAAAGCTACAAAAAGCAATAATGAATGATAACAGGGCCAGAAACAGTAGGAGAGAATTAGTTAAAAATCCACTAAGAGCCTACAACATCCTATTTTGTGGAATAGATATTAGCACATACAGTTATTGGAAAGTTCTGGTTTTAGGAAGGTCTTCCTTATACTGAGCTGAAATATGCTCAGTATAAATTTTATGCATTCATTTTAGGACTATCGTCTAAGGGTAAACCTCATTCCCAAACAAGAACCCTTTGAGGCAAAATGGTATATCGGAAAGACTGCTAGATTTGAACCTTGGTTTGAACCCAAACTCTTCCATCTACCACCTATGTGACCTTAGACAAGTGATTTTGCCTCACTGGTCCTCAGTTTCCTCATCTGTAAAATGAGAGATTTTGACTAAGTGACCTCAGGTTCCACCTAGCTCTAGGTCTATGATCCTAATTATTTGAAGGCAGCTACCACATTCCCCCTATATCTTCTATTCCACAGGCAAACCACCTAGGTTCTTTCAACTATCACTCACATTGCATGCTTCTTTTTAGTCCCTCCATCTTCCTAGACACTCTCCTCTGGACACTTTCCAGTTTCTCATTATTCTTCCTAAAATATGGCCCTCAGAAATGAACAAAAGAAACTAGATATGCTCTAATAAAAGCAGACTCAAAGGATCTCAGAAATCTAGTCTAACCCATATCTGAGTAGTATTCCCACAACACAGAGCTTATTCAATCTCTCCTTGAAGATATCAATTAATGGAGAGAACCCATTACCAACACAATCCATTCCACTCTTAAGTGGCTTTTGTCATCAGAAAGTTTGTGTGTTTTACCTTGAGTCTAAATCTGTCTCTTTGCTACTTCTACCTAATGTTCCTAATTCTTATATCTGGGGCCAAGAAAATCAAGATTTTCCACAAGATAGCATTTCAAAAACCTGAAGACAGCTATCATGCTGTATGTGAGGTGGATTTTAGTGTATATCAGGTAGATTTTGTTATTCTTTTTAGATAATAGTTCCCAGGATCATAAATACTAGTTCCAAGGATCAAAGGTCATAACAATCTATTAGTTCCCAGGCTCCTGGCTTGTAAACAATTTCACCACGCTTGCTCAGTGAGATATAAGAATAGACAATGTATAATTTGAGTTTAGCTGGTAAACATCTACTGCACCTGTGCTATGCTAAGTCACCACGATATTGCTAAAGTTAATATAGACTCGTGAAGCTATTACTGGCAAATTGCCTAATTTGTGTGCTTCTCTATAAATCAAAGGAGCCCTGGTCAGTAGGTTGGTTGGTTGTTGTCTTTCATTCTCCAAGAGGACCAAAATGACATCACTATGCTAGAGTCAAGATTCAATGTGTCTGACAGTGGCCAATCAGAGCAATATGCACTCAGGATGCTCTATCACAGGTCAGTCACAAATAGTCCATGTGAACATTTGGGGTGGAAACTGGTCAGTAAGTGGGGGGTGGCAATGCACAAACTTAGGGTAAAGCTGTGCCTGCCTTGATCAGCCCTCATCAAGGCACGGGGAGGGGGGAGGGTGAAGGAATGCACAAGCTGGAATGCTATGCTTGTCTCTATTGGACCCCATCTAGATTTAGGAGATACTGTAGGAGTTGGAACTCCCATTCTTGACTGCCCTTATGAGAAAAGTAATTAGGAGATGCTGTAGGTGTTGGTGCTCCCATCATCAGCAACCCCATTGAGAAGAATGAAACAATTAAATAACCCCTATCATGTCTCCATTGCTGTCCTTCTGGCTGTCCAGATCAAAAGTGCTGCTGGAGGTTGGAAACCAAAATCTCCTGTGTCTCCTGCCTGCCACATGCCGTAGTCAGTGTTACCTGTCCTACACATGTTCCACCTTCTATCCAAGTTTTCCTTCAGTCAGTCCTCATATTTGATACTGTACAGTCCCCTCATTATCCCACTTATCTTCCTCTGGGTGTAGGTCCAATTTGTCAGCCCTGACACATGCTCTAATTTATAGACCTGAGGCAGACAGTCACGGGGTTCTGCTAGCACTTTGGAGTTGGCTCATGCCAAGAGCAGAGCCGGGTCTGCCCTATGGTCTCAAGAATACCCCAAAGTTATTCCTGAGGAGAGGACTACAGGCTGGCTGCTAGGTAACCAATAATACCCATGGCTAGTTAAAAATCCAGTATTCCTAGTGAGACAATTCTATACCCTCCATGGAACCAAAACCCTGAATCTGCTTCTGAGAATGGATATTTTTTAACAGATAAAAACTTAAGGGTTTTAAAGAAAACACTCTTGTTTGCCCGGAAGTGAAAACTGGTATTATGGGAAGAAAAAGTATGGGCCAGAGTGCATTGAAAGATAATTTTCTTTAGTTATATTAAATTTCACTCAACAAACATTTATTAGGCACCTGTTATATGCACATTACTGTGCTGGATGCTGGGGATACAAAGACAGAAATAAATGAACAAAAAAATCTGTGCCCCTATATAGTTTATATTGCCCTGGAGTTTAGATTCTTCATTGTTGTGGTTTTCTAAAAAGTGTGATTTGGATTAAAGAGACCTAATGTGAATGCTAACAACCTAATGTGATTGCTTAACTCACCCAGGGCTGGGGAACCAGGGGTGGGGAACCTGCAGCCACATGTAGCCACAGGTTCCCCACCCCTGATTTAACTTCTCAAAGCCTCATTTTCTGCGTCTGTAAAATAGGGATAACAACAACCACAAACAGCAACAACAACAACAAAAACATGGATTGTGAAGTCCTCTGAGGGCAGAGACTGTCTTTTGTCTCCTTTTGGATCTCCAGTGTTAGCATAGCACCTGGCACATAGCAGGTATTTAATAATGCTTAATAATTGATTAGCAGGGGATTGATGTAAAAGGGCTTTGTAAATCTTAGATCATTAGAGAAATGTAAATCAGCACTATTAGTATAGGTTTTTAGAGCCCTTTCTAAGGCTACCCTTAAACAAAAGATCACAGAAGAGGAGATCTCACACTTGCTGAATTAACCTTTTTGCTCTATGAGCAGTGGGCTTTATGCTAATTACATGGTGAAAGGGTAGAACACAAAATAGCCCTAGTAATCTTGCCTACATGTCTGGGGCACCAGCAAAGACTGGTAGATAGACAAGGGTTGGGTGCTTTCAATGCAGCCTTCTGAGACATCTTCTGCTTTCTGTGTCTCTTTTGTTCTTCCCAGGAAGCAGTAGGTTCTGCCACCTTGAGCACAACATCTGGAGTCAGAAGCTTGCAAGACTAAATCTTGTGCTTGGACCCTGCCACTTTATGAACCAGATGAAAACCAAAGATGCAGCTAATAAAGGGAATCTAGCCAAAAGAATATTTCCCACAGCCAGTAACAGAGTGGGGGAGTTCTGGCAAACAAAAGTTCTTCTTCCTCCTGCCCCATATTGATAAGCAAAGAAGCTTCTGTCTGTGTCCTGCCAGCACTACCTACATAGTGACCTTTTCTCCTTTTGGAGTCAAAGGAGTGGATTTTAAAATACTACCACTCAAAAGAGCAATGCCCCCAAAAAAACAAGGTCTCAGATTAGACAGACTAAATGAGAGGCAGATAGACATACAGTTACTTGCCTGGAGCCTGCTGAAATAACAGGTCCCATGTATATAGTGATTTCTTCCATAAAACTCCTTTTCTGATGTCTCTTTGTGGGGTTGTGATGACCATAAGCTCCAAAAGACTCTGTTGGGAAAGCACTGGCAAGTCCATGGCACCTAGAGAGTATTAGAGAGGATGGGGCCATGGAAGATACTCAGATGATCTGAAGACCAATCTCATTAAACTCACAGAGACTCAACTCCAAAGATTGGTCACCAAATGAATTATTTTTGGTTCCGGTAACTCTCCTACCAAGACACAGAGTATGGAAGGATTACAATCTGATCACTAAAGGAAACAGACCTATGCATGAAACCATGGATCCTTGACACGTTGAAGTACAAAAGACTTTTAAGATTTACAACTGGGGCTAAAAAAATGTAAAATTACTTGCCCACAGTCACACAGCTATTAAATGTTAGAGCTGAGATTCAATCTCAACTCTCTTGGCTCAAAGACTAATGTTTCTATTACTACTAAAAGAACAAGAAGTTCCCTTGTCAGAAAAACCAAGAAGAAATACTGCTACATATCATTCTGTAGTTGACTGATGATACCTCAAGACAGGATACAGTGCTTTGTGAAAGAGCTAACAGTTCCAAGTATTTTTCCTACCCCAGGTGAAGTGACAAGAGGAGAAAATGTGACATCAATTGATTCAGAGAGATGCCATCGCAACCCGGATATTTGAGGGACACTTTGGGGTAAGGGTTAATGAGGATGTAGTGGGGAGATCTGTAGCAGTGGAAATGACCTGAGATCACTCTTGGAGCTCTCTGTAGGATTATTTTTATTCTAGGGTCATGAAGAAGAAACTCTTAAAACAGCAAATGGTAACGTTTCCAGGTCTTAAAAAATCATCAGTGTGAAACTCAGGCAGCAGTCTGAGCAAAATCTGGGGAAAAATCCATTAACAATGGAATAAGAATTTTTTTCTCTTTCTATTTGGAGTTTGCTTTTGTGGGTGCACTTTATAATGTATCTTTGCAAGCATATAACTGTAAATTCTTAACTGAAGTAGATCAAAGGAGAAGGAAGGACAAAACCAACCTGGTGAGACTCAGGCGGGCTTCTCAATGCTTTTGTGAGACCTATAGCCCATTAACTGATGTGCAAAGCTGCTCTAAATACAGATCAGAAAGTCGTTATGCTTTTTGATTATGACAGATGCAAGAAGCTATTCTCTAGATGCCCCAACTACAGACTATCAATAGGCAATTAGGGGAGAGGTGGTGTCTCTCCTCTGGGGAGTTACTAGAGGCTAAGCTGCTGAAAGAAGGAGGCATGAAACATCAAGGCTGAGTTTCTTGTTCAACTGGGGAAATATGACTGGAGGCAAATTTATGAGAGGCTCCGGATGGCTGGGTACCTGTAACAGCCAGGAGCAAAGCTCTATTTCTCTTCTTCATCACCATTTCTGTTCCCCAGAGAGCAGACCTGAGAAGAACAACAGCTAATCTATGGCTACTTCTACAGAAACA
This sequence comes from Phalanger gymnotis, assembly GCA_028646595.1. Taxonomy (NCBI): domain Eukaryota; kingdom Metazoa; phylum Chordata; class Mammalia; order Diprotodontia; family Phalangeridae; genus Phalanger; species Phalanger gymnotis. The sequence continues at coordinate 11,526 of JAQQSZ010010066.1, forward strand.
ATGATGATGATGATGATGATGACGATGATGATGATGATGATGATGATGATGATGATAACAACGATAGCATTTGGGACTTAAACATTTGCAAAGTATTTTACACTTTACACAAAGTGCTTTACAAATATTATTTCATTTATGTTGCACAATAAATGTAATATAGGTGCCATTATGATCCTTATTTTACACATGAGGAAACTGAGGCTGAGAGATATTAAGTGACTTGGCCAGGGTAAGTGTCTGGGGCACCAGTTGAACTCAGATCTTCCTGACCATCATCCAACAGCACTCTATTGCTCTACCACCCAACTGCCCTGGCTGTACCAGGATTCTGCAGGAAACTCCTCACCTCTGCACACCCTCATCTCCCTGTACTTCAAACTCTATGCAGCCCATTGAAAAAGGCTCCAATTCTTCATCATCTGCATATTTCATTCAGTTCATTTTTTTCAACTGGTGTTTGTCAAGTAGTTACTATGTGCATAACACTGGGCTAGACACTGAAGGAGATAAAAAATTTTGATAAGACATGGTCCTCCCTACCCTCATGAAGAGTATAGTCCAGTGGTTTAGATATATTCCAGGACATAATACTTGACCCTATAAGAATAAAACTTGAGTATAACAGAACCTCACCGAATCATGTTACATAAAGTAATAAGGAACTTTAGAGAACATCTCGTCCAACCTCATCATTCAACAGATAGGAATAAGAATGTATATACTTCCTACTATATGCTAGACGCTGTGATAAATGCCTTTACAAATATTGTCTCATTTGAGCTTCACACCTACCCTTCAAGATTGGTACTAACATTATCTCCACGTTATAGTTGAAAAAACTGAGACAAACAGAAGTTAAGTGGGTTGTTATCCAGGGTAACAAAGCTAATAAGTGTCAGAGGTTAGATTTGAACTCAGGTCTTCCTGACTCCAGGCCCTGTCTAGCACTCTAGCCACTGAGCCATCACCTGCCTCTTAAATATAAAGACTTTCATTCAACAGAAACAGCATGTGTGGCTTTTGGGTCTTTTTATTTTGTTTTTAAGAGAGAAAAAACCACAATAAAAGGTCACATAAG
>JAQQSZ010010067.1:0-12605 GCA_028646595.1 Phalanger gymnotis
ATTATATTAACGGAGCAAAATTGTTCGGGGCCTAAGACTACCCATCGACAGCCCAGGATCCCTTGGGGGTCCCTGAACCTAGTGCCAGACCAGCTGGCTCGAGCAGCACACAGATGAGGCAGGAGACATGCAGATGGTCAAAAGGCCCTTTATTGTTACAGCAAGCAGGATATTTATGCAGTACTGCCCTTCATTTCTGAGAGCAAGCAAGCTCGTGCACGATCCTCTAAACCTATCAGCACCGTGTTTCTGTGCTCATGGACAGTCTGTGCTCTGTCCTTATTTAGCAAGAGTTATGAAGTCAGCTTGTATGTTAAGGCAGCAGTGGGGGAAACTGGATGTTCTTTCTGTAACTGCTTATCTAACTCTGTACAATTCTTAACCTTGTACAGGCTGTTCTCATCTTAAGTTACAGTTTGACTCTGTCTTGCGGGCTTGGCCCCTCACACAAAATAACACAAATTAGCAGGCAGGCTTCTAGCTGTCTGACAAAGACATTATATACATAATTACCAGAGAGAGATACACCAACATCTAGGTTTTTCAAAGCTGGGGTAGGGATGTTGAAGGCTACCCAGAGTCTCTTCTGGTTGAATTATACACGCCCTTCCAAAGAGTAAGCCCCAAGCAAAATGCTAATCTCAGAGTATATACTTACTTCTTCAGGGTCAGAGGGTGTTACATTTCTTGTGACCTAAATAGCAAAAGGGTGTGAGCCTTCCTACAGACAGAGGCAAGATTCAGTCAAAGGCACTTGATTGTCTTAGTGCTGAGAAGCACTCCAAAAGAAAAAAAATAGTGAAAAGTCCCACTTCGGTCGCCCTTGAACCTCCCCTTCTACTTTCCTGTTGAATAAGACAGATTTCTATATTCAACTTATTGTGTTTACGATTCCCTCTTTGAGCCAATATGGATGAAAATAAGGTTCAAGAAATGCACATCACTCACATTCTTATCTTTCCTTATACTCTAATAGGTCTTTCAACACTTTTCATATGAAATAATTTACCCCATTTTTCCTCTCCCTTACTTCTATACCCATTGTATTCCTCTTTCTCATCCCTTAACTTTTTTATGTAATTCTCTCAAATTCACCTCATACCCATACCCTTTGTCTGTATATATTCTATCTAACCCTACTATTAGTGGAACAATTTTTAGTAATTACCAGTATCATCTTCCTGTGAAGGGATATAAATAATTTAGTTATATTGAATCCCTTATGTTTTCTTTTCCCTTTTTACCTGTTTATGCTTCTCTTGGGTCTTGATACTGGAGGTGAAATTTTTGTTTAGTTCTGGTATTCTCCTTATGAAAGCTTGAAATCCTCCTATTTCATTGGATGACTATTTTTCCCCTTGTTGTATTATGCTTAATTTTTTGGAGTATATGATTCTTAGTTGTAGTCCTAGCTTCTATGCCTTCTGAAATATCATGTTCCACAACCTCCAGTCCTTTAATGTTGCAGCTGCCAAGTACTGCATTATATTGATTGTAACTATTTGAATTGTTTCTGATCAATTGTAGGTTTTTTCCCCCTTGATCTATAGTTCTGAAGTTTGCCTATAATATTCCTTGGAGTTTATTTTTTTTTGGGGGGTGATCTCTTTCCTGAGTTGATTAGTGGATTCTTTCAATGCCTGCTTTGCCCTCTGGTTCCAGGACATCAAGGCTGTTTTCCTTGATAATTTCTTGAAAGATGCTGTCCACGTCCTCCTTTGGATTATGGCTTCAAGTAGTGCAATGATTCTGTTATTGTATCTCATGCATCTATTTTCCAGGACAGTTGTTTTTCTTATGAGGTATTTTACATTTTCTTCCATTTAAAAAAATCTTTTGAATTTGTTTGATTGATTCTTCATATATCACAGAGTCATTCTTTTGTACTTGTCCAATTCGAACTTTTAGGATGTTGTTTTCCTCAGTTAGCTTTTGTACTTTCTTTTCCTTTTGGCCAATTGTATTCTTTAAGGAGTTGTTTTCTTCAGTGGATTTTTATATTTCCATTTCCATTTGGCCAATTCTCCTTTTTAAGCAGTTTTCCAAGCTGTTAACTCCTTTTTTTCATAGTTCTCTTCCATCAATCACTTTTCTTTTCCCAGTTTTTTTTTTCTATTTCTCTCATATAATTTTTAAGCTCTGTTTTAAGTTCTTCCATGAATTCTTTCTGGACTTGCAACCACTTTCCATTTTTCTTTGGGTTTTGCCCATAGGTTTTTGGACATTTTTGTCCTCTTCTAATTTCATGTCTTGGTCTTCCCTGTCACCATAATAATTTTGTATGCTCAGATTCTTTTGTTGGTGTTTTTTGCTTATCATGGGTGAGTGTGTGTGTGTGTTCTATTTTGTTTCTTTTTAAAATTTGAGCTCTGTACCTGGGGTATAAGGGATGCTATCTCATGCTTCTTGTGCCAGAGGCTGCAGACCCTGTCTGTTTATCTGTTGCTTGCCCTGATGTTGCCCTGAGACTCTCAGGGAACCCTTATATCTGGTGCTGTGCTAAGAGGGTATGGTGGTGGGAGTGACTGACAATGCTGGAGGCTGTAGGGGTCTGGCAGTTTACCTGGAGCTGAGCTGGGGTCCTAGTTTCTGTTGTCTGATATGTGCTGAGTCCCACTGGTATGTTTCTGCATTTTATAGGACTTCAATGAAGTATGTGGAGGTCTGCTCTCTGAAGGATCCCTGTTTGCCCTGGGCTGTACTGAAGCATGTGGAGGTTAGGTCTACTTTTTCCTCAAGCTGGAGGACACCTATTTTCCCTGAGATGTGCTGAAGTAGATAGTAGTTCTCAGACCTGGAGTCTGCCAGTGTTCCTGACTGTGCTAAGGCACATGGAGGGTTGGGGGTCCTGGTATTGGTGTTTGCCTACTCCACCACACTTGGGCTCAAGATCTCCCACTGGTTTTCTGCAGTTGCACTTGTTGCTAGCTTGCTGGGATGTTTCCTGTACTGGAATGTGCTACCCTGTTACCCAAGTGAGATAGACCTTTCTTACTGAACTTCAAGTTTCTTGAGTTAAAGGGTTGTTTCACTCCATCTTTTTGTTGATTCTGATTTTCCAGGATTTGTTTGAGGATGCTATTTTATGGTTGCTTGGAAGTGAGTATGGGAGTTACAGTGAATTTTTGCTTAAACCTACATATTTGCACCCATTAGTATACAATCTGTTTTTCCACTACCATGAGAGTTTCACTTGCCGGAGCAGAGAGTTCATGTTGCTAAATCTTCCCTATAACTCTCAGAGTTTCAGTCTATTCTCTTACTATGATGAGGAAAATAGAACCAATTTTATGCGATGATCTTTTATCATCTTAGAACCCAGTGCAACAGAGGTTGGAAACATGTGTTACTAGTTTTGAAAATCAATATATAAGCTCTAAATCATTATTGTTCAGAGTAATGCAAATCAAAACAACTTTGGGATACCATGTCATACCTATCATATTGGCTAACATGACAAAACAGAAAAATGATAAATGCTGGAGACGATGTGGGAAAATTGGAACACATGCATTATTAGTGGAGTTGTGAGCTGATCCAACAATTCTGGAGAGCAATTTGGAACTATGCCCAGTGGGCTATAAAATTTTATGACCCTTTGACTCAGCAAAACTACTTCAAGATCTTTATCCCAAAGAGACCATAAAAAAGGGAAAAGGACCCACATGCTCAAAAATATTTTATACCAGTCTTTTTGTGATGGCCAAGAGTTGGAAATTGATGGGATTCCCCTCAGTTGGCGAATGGCTAACTGGATTGTGGTATATGAATGCAATGTAGTACTGCTGTGGTATAAGAAATGATGAGTAGGCCAACTTCAGAAAAACCTGGACTTACCTGAACTGATGCTGAATGAAGTGAGCAGAACCAGGAGAACATTGTACACAGCAAGAAACACATTGTGTGATAACTGACTTTGATAGACTTAGCTCTTCTCAGCAATATAAAGATCTAAGACAACTCCAAAATACACATGATGGAAAATGCTATCCACATCCAGAGAAAGAACTTTGAAGTGCGAATTCAGATCAAAGCATACTATTTGCTCTCCTTTTCTTTTGTTGGTCTGTTTTGTTTCTTCTTTCTCATAATTCCTCTCATTAGTCTTAATTCTTCTTTATATCATGAGTAATGTGAAAATATGTTTAACATGAATGTATAAATAGAGCCTATATCAGATTTTATGCTGTCTTGGGGAAGAAAATTAAAAACTCGAAATCTAATGGAAGTGAATGTTGAAAACTAAAAATTAATTAATTATATATAAAAAAGAAAATCATTATGTTATTTTCATGAGAAGCAGTAAGCTATAATTGCCAAAGAGCTGGTTTTGGAATAAAAAAAGATCTGGTTGCAAGTCATTCTTTGACACACATTGGTTATTTGACCAGGTTGAAGTCACTTAACCTCTGTATGCTCAAGCTAATTCTTTAATACAGTGTTGTCCTGGGAATCCCTAAGACGCTTACAAGAGGGTCTACTTGTCAAAAGCAATTTTCATAATAATACTAAGCCATTTTAATTCCTATTATGGTAAATATTGATGATTGAACTCATTAAAAAATAGTTCTTTGAGATTTTTAGGGAGTCTGAGATCATAAAGGCTGCAATGGCAGAGAGAGTTCCCTCATCCAGAAGTTCACTCTGACCATGAAATCACAGCTCCAGCTCCTATTCTTGCCAGTTACTGAAAAGACACCAAAGAGAGAAACAACTTGAAGGTAGCAAGACCTATATGGGATTTCTTTTTCTCATACTAGCTATGTGACAAAAGGAAAGTTAATTTTATGTCTCAATGTTCCAGGCCTGTTCTAAGCCTGGACATCATAGATGAAGTGCCAATCTGCATCTGGGGAAGAAATCTTTGCATTTGGAAGTATACATGTATGAAATTGCAGGTCTGTACTTTCAAACATGCCCCAAAAAAATGGCATAGGAAAAAAAAACTATTCAGAGTAAGAAATTTATTATGGATGTAATTCTTCCTTTATTTTATAGCAGCTCTGTCCCTGTGAGTAGGACCAAGCAATAGTTTGGCACTTGGGAAGGAAAAGGAATGACGTCTGTAGGGTAGAAGTGTCAAGGTCAGAGACACTTCAGCAACACTACTGATTCTTCCTGAGGCTCTTGGATGAACCGACTCAGCAGGCTTTGGGATGGACTAGCTGAGACTACAAAGGGTCAAAGTGCCTGCAAGTGACCAAATTGCTGAGACAAGGGAAAACACTAACTTTCCTGAGTCCCGGTTCATGCTGGATCCCAAGTTTCACTCACCAGGATCAGCTTCCTTTTGCCATGAGTGTGAGGATTAGGTTTCTTCCAGTATTTCAGCCTGTTGTTCTAGTTTGGCAAAGGCACTCCTTTGCCGGTTTAAGAGAGAATGGCAGTAGGGAACTAAATAAAATTAAATTCCTTGAACCTATGGGTCCAAATTGACCCTGTGTCTGAAGGAACTTATAGGATTCAAAAGACAAATGTTCAAAGAGCTAATTTGCAAAGGTTTTATATGTTTGTTATTCATTGCTCTTTAGTTATTCTGTACTAATAATTTATATATAGATTCCATGATAAGAATAAATACTACATCCTATATCCAAATATACATGGTTGCTTTGCAGAAGGCTGATAGCAGTATGGGCAGCCAAGTAGTGCAATGCATAGAGCCTTGTGTTTGGAATCAGGAAGATTCATCTTCATAAATTCAACTCTAGCTATGTGAACCTGTGCAAGTCATTTATCTCTGTTTGATTCAGTTTCCTCACCTGTAAAATGAACTAGAGAAAAAAAGGCAAAGCTACTCCAGTCTCTTTTTTAAAGAAAAACCCAAATTGGATCAAAAATAATTGAATAGAACTGAAACTATTGAACACCACCATAGCACTAAGCCAAGATCCTACAAAATGCAACCATTTAGTACAAATTAATGTTTTACCAGTGGGTGAAGGCTCAAAGCTAATTTTGCAATTTGAATTTATAAATCCTTAAACCTCTTTGTCATGAATCAGTATTATACTATGGAAAAAGGCAAAGCTAAAAAACTGAACATTGCTGCATCTCTTTAAACATAATGGCACTTAATCACCTCTACCCACAAGGACATGTGGAAACCACCAGACTGAGTGGGGGAATTCCCCAGCAAATAGATATCCGTAGTACTTGGCAGTTAAATTAACCATACGAGGAACAGAGCTACAATTCATGAACTGATATAAGGCATTTTTTTAAGAAGTATCACAGAAAGAAAACACATATTATGTTACACTTATAAATCATCTGAAGGTTACAAAGCCAATTAATCTTCTCCACTTCACAACTACTTGGGCTCTAATTCTTGATTTCTCCCATTTGTAGAATTATAGACTCCGATTTTAGCAGAAATCGAAATAGTCTTAGAGATCATATAGTTCCAGTTTGCAGATGAGGACAAGTGAGGTGATAAAAGTCAAGCAAGCTCATACAGCTATTTGTAACAGTCAGTACTAGAACTCTGGTCTTCTGACTTCTATTCCAAAATTATTTTCACTTCACTACACTGAGGAAATTGACGCTGAAAGTAGTAAACTTCTCCCCCTTCTGCTATGATAAAGGCCTCATTATTCCCATTTTACAGATGAGGAAACTAAGACAGAGAAAGATTAAGTGACTTGTCTAGGGTTACACATCTAATAAGTATGTGAGACAGGGCTCGAATTCAAATTTTCTTAACTCCTGTTCCCGTATTCTATTCACTACCTATCTCCAAACTGGAAATTTTCACACGAAAATACAAAAAATAATTTCTGAAAAAATCTCATACCCAAGTCTTCCCCTCATTGAGACTGTCCTTTTCTGAACTCTGTTATCTTTCACTCAGAACCAATATGGAACAATTTTACAACTTGTTTCCTTATCATTCAATCTTTTACAATGAATTCAATTCAACAGTCACTTTCTAAACACCTGCTATGCACAAAACATGTCTAAATGTTAGGAATATAAAGACAAAAATAGATTCCATCTTGCCCTTGCCTACTACTCTACAGGGATACAGAATGTGCACCTTTAAGTAGATACAAGTTAAATGAGTTCCATCCTCTCACATAAATTACAAGTTCCTTGAAGGCAAGAATCCCCTTTTAGCTCTAAATTAATCCTCTATGGTACTGGGAATGTAACACTTATTGATTGAATGATTGATTCTTTATAAATCTTCATCAGAGAGATTCTGTAAAAACACACCAGTGTTGAGTTTTGGTTTCTGGCTTTCCTCTTAAGGAGTCAGGTTTTTTTTTTTTAATTTTTTTTTTCCTTCTTTGCACATGATATGACTTTCTGTCTCTGGTGAATGATTTTCTGACTCATTTAGAGGAAACAAAAATAGTTTTAAGATATGAGACTTGCCAAGATAATGCACTCTGCATATCACATTCTGCTCTCATTTCTATTTTTACTTTTCCGGTTTAGGTCTTTAACACTTTATATTTAGGAAGAACCAAAAATCACATTGAGGGCAATGAAACTCTCTAAATGTTCTAAAGAGAGAACCCTACTTTTCAAGACCCAGAGAACTAGTACCACAGATACTACATCAAAAATAGTTTGAATTTTCTGTTTTTAATATTTGAATGTAGTTTTGAAACACCTGCTTTGGGGGATACCAGTTTGGAATTGTTTGCCAGTTAGTGGTAATACATCCCCTATCAACAACACCTCCTTCATAATCATTAGGAATTCAGTGAACAGAAGTATTAAGAGTCTGTGGATGCAGTGCAAAAGCTGATAAGCCTTGTAGGGGTCCAGCCCTATAGTATTACCCTCTTTCTTCTTGTCTTTTTTCTACTTTAATTATCCTTTGAATTAGAAGTTATTAAACCAATATTTGATGACAGAAAGAGAGACAGAGAGATGGAGAGAGTGAGAGATGGAGAGAGAGAGAGAGAGAGAGAGAGAGAGAGAGAGAGAGAGAGAGAGAGAGAGAGAGGGAATTGGTCTAGGTGTGAGGCCAAACCAAAGTTTTGTTTCACTGCACTTTTTCATATTATTAGTGATTTGGGAAAATGTTCCACGTGGTTCTTAATGGTTGAAATTCTTCTTTGGAGAACTTATTTTTTCATATTAGCAAAACATTAGAAATGGAATGCTCTGAAATTATAATGACCAAGCTTGGTCCCAAAGAAAAGATAGTTTAAGACTCCTTTTCTTTCCAGAGTTGGAGGGCTATGGGTCTGAGACACTGCAAGTGATATCAGACTTGTTTGATGTATCAGTTAGTTTGACTTAACTATTTTTTCTCTTTTTTATTCTTTGTTTTGAGGACTGACTCTAATACACATAGACATACCAACAAAGATAAAGACAAAGTGGGAAACAGAGACAGCAAGAGGGAGAGAAATGTTTGAAAATGTAGGTGATATAAAAACAATAAGTACAAGTAATATCATTTTTAAAGAAAAACAAATGAGCGATAATGATAAAATCATTTTGTAGAGTTTAAAAGAAAACCTTTAAATTTCAATGGCAAATCAAGATCTAGGAGAATGTTATGCCAGAAATGAATGATTCTGAATAGATTATGAAAAATTCCAGAGTAATATAAAATGTTTTTAGTCTAGAAAACATGTCTACACTAGGAAAGGTTGATTCAATGATCTAATAATGAATTTTTACCTCTCATTTCTATCATTCTTTATTAGGAACATGAGTGTCCAAAATTGTTTCTCCCAAAGGAGCAAAAAAAAGACATGTTCATTTTTTTAAAAGTCATTAAGCAGGATGCTCATGATATCACAACTATTTGTTTCTTTGAAGATTAAGAAAGAAAATGTCTGAGACTACAGTGGTATAATAAATGATGATGAAAGTTCTCTCCTGAAAAACAAGGAGAGTGCTGAAGTTAGCATGTATTTACAACAGTGGCTGATCTCTGAGAGATGTCATTTGAAATGGATATGTCATTAGAGAGTGTTACATGCTCTTCTTTCATGAAAAGGTCAGTAATGATAGGGAAATATCAGAAAGAGGAGCCAAGATGTCCCTTTGCCCTTTTCAGAGGCAGAAATCATCCACATTTCTAAAATGTCATGCACAATTCAGCAAAGGAGCAAAATACAATCAGCAGAAAATAGTTACCAGTATCTTTCACTCAAAGCATCATTGTCAAGAATAAAGCAATTTGAATTTACTGGCCATAAAGATGACACTTTGATTTTGAAAATAGATAAATAGAGACACAAATACACACAAACACCCTTCAAAATTTGTTTTAATCAAAACATTTTTTTTGTAATTTATTCCATTCTTGCATTATTTAACACATTTTTTGGAATAGACAATGTAAGTAATCTGGTAGTATCTTTATATTTTTTATTCAAAGATGTAACCACACAAGTTGAATTTGATTTATGATTTGAAAAGGTATGAATAAAATACAGGCTATGGAACATATCACGTTGCTTCCAACGAGGAAGGTAGTTAAAAATTTTCCCTAAATGTAGTTAGCTTATATTTTTATTAGTCAAATTCTACATAAACATTAAAAAAAACACATCAAAACTCAAGTACATATTATCTGTCTATCTATCTATCTATCTATCTATCTATCTATCTATCTATCTATCTATATTTATCTGTCTATATTCATATCTACCAGTGGCTATATAGTTTAGGGGATAGAGTTGACTTGGGTTTAATTTCTGCCTTTATATGCATGATGCCCATGCAATGTTTACCAAGTCACGTAATGACTCAGTTAACTCAACAAATGTCTATTTGAATTGATAGAAGAAATGAATATCCTTGCAGACTGTCTGCTGCACCAATGAAGTTACAAGTATAAACCCTAAAATCTTTAAGGCACTATGCTAGACAATAGGAGTACAAAGATAAGTCAGACACAACCCCTGCTCTAAGAGATATAATTTAATTACAGAATTATTCTAATACACTAATGCTGCTGTTGTTGTTCAGTCATTTCAGTCATGTATGATTCTTCAGGACCCCTTTTTTGGGTTTCCTTGGCAAAGATATTGGAGTGTTTTAGCATTTTCTTCACCAACTCATTTCATAAATGAGGAAACCCTGTTTTTTACTGTAAAATGAGGCAGATAATATTAGTATGACTTATCTCACAAGTTTTTATGAGGAAAGTTTTTTTTTTAAATCTTAACACAGTACCTAAGTGATAGTTATCATTTCTTATTTTTACAATGACTGTTGATTTTCTTGTGCTGATATGGTATCAATCACTATTTCCTCCCACCATTTTGAGGGGTGAACTACTTTTCCTTTTGGGTATGATTTCTTCTCTAGCAACCCTTTCTGCTCCTCCCCCTTTGGAGGACTTGTTTTCCTTTCAAAACAAGCTTAGGAATAATTGAGGTCTGCTTCAGTGTCAGCTCAGCCTGTCACCTGGCCTACTACTACAGCTGGCATTTGCCAAATTGATAAAAATAAATGTGCAACTTTCTCTTTCTGTTCTTAGCCCCTCGCCATGGACTGATCTCTGACATAATACATTATTTTAAAATATTTCATTCATTCTAGTTATTCCCAATAATCCACTCCCTGTGATATAAAAGAAATTAGCATATATAGTGTAACAATACATTTGGTTAATAGCTTTGTCACATTCTCTGCCTTAAGACATAAAGTGAACATTTAAACACAAAATAAACAAACTTTTAAGACACAAAGATATACCTCCCACATCCCTAAGGGAAGCATAAAAACATTGTCTGACTTAGAAATGTGGACTACTCTCAGAAGTAAAAAAGGAAAATGAAGAATCATCATTTTCTGTCTGCCACTCAGATGGATTTCAGTAGCATAGAATGTGCTTCAACATGGCTTCTAGGGTCTCCTGTGAATTTCTCCATGACGGTGGTTCCTCTGCAGCATCCATCTCCCTCTATTTTTCATATTTTTTCTGTTTCTTCTCTCCACAAATACAAAGGATAAGAAATATTGCATTATGAAATCGAGTCATCCCCTTTACCAATACTAAGGTCAAGGAAAACTATAACAAGGATATTGAAGAGGAGGCTGAAATATTTTTACCCAATCCACAACATCTTTATATTTTCCTGTGCTTTTTAGTGATGCTTACAACAGAAACAGTAAAAAACTCGTTACAGTAAAAATAATAATTATTATCACTATTGTTGCAATAGTAGTAGTAGTCATTTTCTTAATCTATTTCTAATATATTTAATATTAAAATGATCCTAGGTTGTCACTAACATAATTATTTTTAATAGTTAATTTGATATGAACTATTTCACAGGTTGATAAAATAACCTCTTTTTATAGTTGAACAAAAGTATCGTTAACCTCCGTAGGGTCACTGAACGCCTCCTCAATACATCTCCTGAGAAGAATGCCAGTATACATTTTATCCTGTTTCCAAATGCTTTTGATCTCCTTTGATAGGTCCTAGTATTCTGACAGTTGGGTTTTTTATGTCAGCTGGAGATAATGAATATTTGGTATGATAATATCTGTTGGAGGCAACTAGAAGGCATAGTAGATAGTAGTGAACTTGGATTCAGGAAGACCTAAGTTTGAATCCCACCTTAGGAACTTACTAAATGTGTCATTTCTCACTCTTCACAAGTCACTTTCTCTCTCTCAGACTCAGCTTCCTCACCTATAAAGTGAGGATAGTAACAGCACCCATTCCATTGCACCGGTGCGACTCAATATTCAGAATAAAAAAAGCATATTTGGATGTGGCCAATGAAAAAATTTATTTTGCTTGACTATGTTATATATACATTAAACGCTTACATGAATAAAATAGGGGAAAAGGAGATCAATGATTTGGGCATACATCTGAAAAAGCTAGAAAAAGAACAAATTGAAAATCTCCAATTAAATACCAAATTAGAAATACTGAAAATCAAAGGAGAGATTAATAAAACTGAAATCAAGAAAACTATTGAATAAATAAAACAAAGAGCTGGTTTTATGAAAAAAACAATAAAATTGATAAACCTTTGGTCAATTTGATAAAAAAAAAAAGAAAGAAGAAAATCAAATTACCTGTATTAAAAATGAAAAGGGCAAGTTCATCTCTAATGAAGAGGAAATCAAAAATTATGAATTATTTTGCCCAAGTATATGCCCATAAATTTGACAACCTTAGAGACATGAATGAATATCTACAAAAACATAAATTGCCCAGGTTAACAGAAAAGGAAGTAAAATTTCTAAATAACCCCATCTCAGAAAAAGAAATTGAGCAAGCCATCAATGAACTCCCTAGGAAAAAATCTCCAGGGCCAGACGGTTTTACATGTGAATTCTATCAAACACTTAAAGAACAATTAATTCCTATACTTTGTAGACTATTTGGGAAAATAAATGAAGAAGGAGTCCTACCAAATTCATTTTATAACAAAAATGTGGTACTAATACCCAAACCAGGTAGAGTCAAAACAGAGAAAGAAAATTATAGACCGATTTCCCTAATGAATATTGAAGCAAATATTTTAAATAAAATATTAGCAAAAATATTGCAGCCACTTATCACCAGAATAATACACTGTGACCAGGTAGGATTTATTTCAAGAATGCAAGGCTGGTTCAATATTAGGAAAATGATTAGCATAATTGACCATATCAATAAC
>JAQQSZ010010068.1:0-12605 GCA_028646595.1 Phalanger gymnotis
AAATTATCTAATATGATTGTGGGGTGAATCAAGAGAAGTATAATGTTCAGAAAAAGAAGAGTGATGAGCATATTCCTCTCTACATCCCATAAATTCTATTTGGATTTGCTAATTATAGAATATAACTGACACTGAAACACAGCATGAAAAATGGAAAAGATAGCTGACCTCAGAATTAAGAAGACCTAGCCAAGCCCTGACTCTATTACATACTGATGGCATGACATTGAGTAAATCACTTAATCCCTTGGTGCTCTAGGCCATTCTCTAAGACTATAAATTATATAGAAGATGCCAATGTGCATTGGTAAGAGTTTCCTTATCTGGGGGTTTCCTACACCAATGAAACCACAAGGACAGTCCTGACCCTATATATCTTACATTTGCTTATCCTCTTATATATTTCCTCATGCCAAAATGTAAGATCTTTAGGGCAGGAAGCATTTCGGGGGGAGTTTTATTTGTCTCCTGCCCCTAATATAGTACCTCATATAGTGGCTGCATCGTTATTTTTATGGAAAGAAGTCTGGTTTGAGTGTATTGAAGGCTTCCCAAGGCCCATAGAAGGAAAGATAGTGTTAATGAATGAAATTTGCACATAGAAACTCAAGCAGCAACACCAATAATGTCCTTGACCTGTTTGATTTATGATTTTATGAACCAATTTTAGAATCACTCAGTTTAGCCTCTTACATATTTATAACTAATTATAACTAATTTAGCTAGCAAATCATGGAACTGGAAGTGAATTATTTGAATGTTTCCTACCCACGGTTTCAGGACCTACCAGTGAAATTGGAGACCCTCTTCAAGAAAGCCCAGAAGTTTATGCTTTCCCCATTGATTCTACGTTAATCCCTACCTATATAGATTGTCCTTTGGGCTGCTCACAAAGCAGGTGTCCTGCACAGGATCCTTTATACTTGAGCATGAGTAGAGAAGGTGACCAAACTATTTGTAATTCTTCTCATATGATGCTTCACCTACTGTCTCCATGCCTGACTGTTCCTTATGCCTGAAATATCTTGTTCTTTACCTACATCTCTTACTTTTACTGGCTTTTTTCCAAGACTCAATTCAAATCCACTTTTTGCAAGTCTTTCTCTCTCCTCTTCAGCTATTAATGCCTTCCCCTTTCAGATTACCTACATCTATTTTCTTATTTGTCTTGGATCAAATGAGGTATTGTTGGCAAATCTCTTAGCATGTAGTTCTGTCCTCAGAGATGCAGCACCTCCACTGTCCCTGGGGTGGTAGCCAAACCGCAAACTCCTTTCACTCTGTCCCCGCAGCTTTTCCCATTAACCTTCTCTGTTGTCTTTGGTGTTTGTGGGTCGAGAAGTCTGGTAACTTCCACAGCTCACTGATTCAGGGTGCTAGGTCTTGTTCTACCTGGATCCTGGTCTGGTTGGTCTGGGTGAGGCCCATGCTGGGCTCTCCTCGGCTCCACTCCCAGCTCTGTGCGCTAGACCTTACCCAGCGACCATCCAGGCTGTCTTGGGCTGGAGTCCTGATTCTCTCTGCTATTCTGTGGGTTCTATAGCTCTACAACTTGTTCAGAGCCGTTTTTTATAGGTTTTTGGAGGGACCTGGTGGGGGGAGTTCACACAAGTCCTTGCTTTCCAGCTGTCATCTTGAGGCACGTAGTAGAGATTTTCTGTTTTATTCCCTCACCCTTGTATGAACTTAGTTATCTATTGGCTGGCTCAGCCTTTAGAATGTGAGCTTCTTGAGGCCAAGGACTAGTTTTTGTCTTTCTTTATTTCCCCAGAACTTAGGACAGTGCCTGGTATATAATAAGCACTTAATAAGGCTTGTTGTCTGATTTAGTGATGACTTGAAAAGTCATGAGGAGATCTCACTATTCCACTATAAATACTTAGAATCAAAGAATATTAGAGCAAGAAGGATCTTTAGATGCCATCTAATGCCCTTACTTTAGAGATGAGGAAAGTGAAGGTTAGAAAAGAGAAATAATTTTTCCAAGGCCATGGCACAATGAAGATTTAAAATCCAGGCTTTTTGATCAATAATTCAGTGATCTTTTCAGCACAGAATGTGGAAAAAAGCAATTAGAACTGGAATTATAAGACCTGAGTATGAGTCTCTCTTCTGTAACTTTCAAGCTATGTGAACATGGACTAAAAATCTCACTTTTCTCAAATGACACATTCCTTACCTATAAAACTAAGCATAATAACGCTGCCTACCCTCACATGTTTGTTAGGAGTAAAATACTTTCCTAAGTATTGTATATTATTACCGATTTTGTTATTATTGTTATCATAGCAAGATGTCTTCTCCATCTGTTCTTTGATGCTTAAAGCTCCTTTAATTCTTGAAAAAAGTTATACTGTTACACAATATAATGCTTATAACACAAATGCCACTCATAAAGCAAACACAAAAATTTAGTTATTTTCCTTTAAAGCATCATATTTAACTGACTAATACATTATTTTTCCCCCTGAGAACTAGTAGAAGATAAAATAAGAAGAAATTGCAGCATCTAGGGGTAGGAGGGGAAAAGGACCCAAAAGGGAAAGACGGGAGACAGGAAGAGAAATTTGTGGTTAGTGAAGACTTGTGTTGCCAACTTACAATATTGCCCAGAAATAGCCCTGATCACACTGTCCTTTTTTCTCTTCAGTCCTTCTATTTCCTTCCAACTTCTAAAACCAGAGTCTAACTTGGAATTCTCCTGGGACATAATCAGTCTCTTCTAATCTAGTGCTAGTGGTCCCACTACAATGTATTCCACCTTCTACTGCTTTTACCTTCTGTATATGCATCACCACTCTTTCTCCTCCATGTTCATTGCCACACTCCAGCATACAATATTTTTAAACACCTACAAGTTTCCCCAGTCTCATCTCTGGTGAGACCATTTCTGGGTGCCTATTTCCATCAGTCAGCATTGGGGCCACTCTCTCTGGGTTTGCCACAGCAAATTTAGAGTTCCTCAAATGTACTGACACATACAAAAGATGAGAAAAACATTGATTTGGTCCACCCCTGTGCTTCAGGGCAGGTCTGACCTTTAATCATCTCAGACATTATATTTACTAGTGCATTCCTCCCCATCCCTTATGTATTTCCCATACACACATTTTGAAATGAAGAAAAATATTTTCCCCATGTAATTTCTTTGCTCAGCATTTTTCCTGCTTTTAAACATCAACGTGGGGCCAACAGAAAATTCTTCAAACAGACTGTACTTTGTCCTTGTCAAGACAAAGGATATAATTAAAGGAATACCTAGTTATTTGCAATGTTGGGCAGGAGCAAGAGAAAACTTAGTGTTCACTCTTCTATCCCCAACTAAAAGTCTCACACCCTGCCTCAGAGGCTTACTTAGCTGTTTGACTCTGAGGAAGACACTTTGTCTCTCAATCTCTTCCTTCATCTATGAAATGTGGGATATGATTGTATCTAGCTCTTAGGATTGTTGTTGAGTCAATTGAGATAACACATGAAAAATGCTACATAAATTCTAGTTATTCAGCTCTTTGTGGTGGCAAAGAATTGGAAATCAAGGGACTTCTCATCAATTGAGGAATGGCTAAACAAATTGTGGTATATAAATGCAATTGGATATTATTGTGCTATAAGAAATGAGGAGCAGATTGACTTCATTACATCCTGGAATGATTTATATGAACTGATGCTGAGTGAGGGGAGCAGAACCAGGAAATCATTTTACACAATTACAGACAGACATTATAAGGACTAACTTTAATAGACTTGACTCCTCTCATCAATGCAAGGTTCAAAGACAGCTCCAAAAGACTCATGATGGAAAAAGCTATGCACATCTAGAGAAAGAATTACAGAGTCTGAATGCAGATTGAGGCAAACTTTTTGCTCTTTCTCTTTTTTCCTTCTTTTTTTGGTTTCATTTCTCCTTTCTCATGATTCATTCCATTGGTTATAATTCTTCTTTACAACTAGACTACTGTATAAATAAGTTCAATGTGAAGGTATATTTAGAACTTACATTGGATTACATGCCATCTTGGAGGGTAGCAGGGAGGAGAGGGAGAGAGAAAAATTTGGAACCCCAAAACTTGTGGAACTGAATGTTGTAAATTACAAATAAAAAATAAATTTATAAATAAAATAAAAAATTCTAGCTATTATGATAATTTTGTTTTTATATACAAAACCCTGAGAATCATATTAGCTCTTCTGAACTACTAACTTGATGGAAAGACAGAATTACTGAGCTAGAACTGCTTCAATGGCAAGTACTATAGAACTTTATTAGACCTCTGATCTCACCAATATGGATACCATTCCTGATGATACACATTGCAGTTCATCCATGCCTGTACATTGGTGGGGGTGTTGGGGGAACATGGTTATCCTTAGTCTTTCTCTCCAAAAAGTAGAAGTCAGGATGCCTTATTTTAGACTTTATGTAGAAAACAAGAGACTTTAGCAGTGCTGGAAAATGTTTGAGGTATTTTAGGCAAGAAGTTAACAGAGCATATAATGCTTTAGCAGAAAGTGGAACGAATATACCATTCAGTTTGTCAAGAAAGAGTTATTAAGTACCTACTATGTGCCAAGCACTGTGGTAAGTGCTGAGAAAAGGAAAGGAAAGGAAAGGAAAGGAAAGGAAAGGAAAGGAAAGGAAAGGAAAGGAAAGGAAAGGAAAGGAAAGGAAAGGAAAGGAAAGGAAAGGAAAACACTATCTCTGTTCTCAAGAAGCTCACATTCTAATGGTGGAGACGCTATAGAAATAATTATGTACATACAATACATATACAGGGTATATGAGAGATGATCCTTCCCCAATTCATCCTTGGACAGTCTAGGCAATCCCAAGGCCTTTTACTCCATCTCTTGAGATACTGTGGATGTCAAGGGAATTTTATGATAGCTATCATTTACTCTTATTGTCTGATGAAACAAACCCTTTTTGTAGCCATATATATCTTTGCTGATATCTATTATGCCACATTTCCTGGAAAATTCTTCATTGATAAAATGTTACAATTTGCCAATGATTATCTAGCTTCTCTGCATTTTCTTTTGAGTGAATATAAATGCAAGAATTCTTCTCAGAATGAAAGTATTCAATAGATTTGACATTTAAAAATATAAGGGAATCCTAAATGTAATAACCTCTTGCAAGCTCTCTCTCAATCTTTCTTTATAAAATGAAGAAATTAAGAATCTTCATTGTGCCCTTTATGTAGAAAGCAGGAGAACTCAACAATACTGGAAACTGTTTAAGAAAGACATTTTAGGGAAGAGGTCCACAAAAAAGAACATACTTAGGTAGAAAATGGAACAAATATGCCAAGAGTTCTAGAATAGTAGATTTTCCTTATCAGAGGCAGAGGAATCATTATATTAGGAACACTTCACCTTAATCTCCATCATGTTATATGAGCCAGTATGATACAAGTTGATAGAGCATGGACTTAGAGTTAGGAAGATTTGTATTGCACTCATGCTACAGACATTCCTTAACAATGAAACACTGGGCAAGTCTCTTAAGTTATCTCAACCTCAGTTTCTTCATCTTTAAAATAAGAGGGTTGGATAAGGAAGTCCTGAAGACTTCTAACTCTAAATCTATGATGCTATGAACTTAGAATGGCACCAAAAAGATGAAGTTTGTAGTTCAACTTTACCAAACCTTACGCAAAACAAGGATATTTACGTTGAAGATGGAACATTCTTGAAAGCATTGAGGAAATTTTCAAGAACTCATGAACAATATAACAAAAGAATGGGAAAATTAAGATCTGCATTTCTACCACAAAAAATATGATGAGGGGAACATCAACAATTATTGGCCTACATGCCTACTATCAAATGTCAGCTGCACCAGTCAGTAAATTTTATTCTCCACTAGTGTCAGGTTAGGACAGCTACCAGGATAATCACTTAATGGGCATCATGGTGTTGGGACCTTATAGACTATGACATAGTACCCTTCACCTTTCCCCTCACATTCATTCAATATTAAATTCACCCTTTTTATGACAGTTTATATTAATTCAGATAGATCAATATGAGATATGAGGTGAACCATCGTTTAAGATTTTTGAAGGCACAATGCAGTATCTGATGCGATGCTATGGATAAAGCATCAGGTAAGTGAGATGTGGTGTCAGAGTGAAAACCTGAGGATGAAGCAATGGTATTGTTTCATAAAAGTGAGGGAATGCTTTAAAACAGTTTTGTGGAGTCCTTTCACTGCAATATGGATTTTATGTATATCTATTTGCAACCCTCATATCTTCCTTCAGTGTATGTTTCTTAAACTTGGCAAATAATAGAAATTTACATAAGTGCTAAAGGATGACCCAGATCAATTTAGCATGGAATTGATTTGTGTCATATGGACATTTAAATCATGAAAATTTGAGAGAGAGAGGGAGAGAGAGAGGGAGAGAGGGGGAGAGAGAGAGAGAGAGAGAGAGAGAGTGAGAGAGAGAGAGAGAGAGAGAGAGAGGAAAAGAGAAACGCATCATCCAAATTTTGTCCCTTGACTTTCACCGAAGCCCAATGGAACCAGATCTTCAGCCCCAGTACTTGGGGAATGATACAGCCAAATCTCTGACTACTATCATTAAAAAAACTTTGTCATAATCTGTAACCCAGAACACCTCAGTATACAGTGGAATCAATGTTGCTCTACTTACCAGTAATCACATAATTTTGCCAAAATGCCATTTTAGAGAATTGCATTATGGTCTAGAGGCCCTCCACCTACAATTTTGACAGAGGATTATAAAGGGTCTCATCATTTTTCTTTTGCTCCATGGTGGCCTAGATTAATCTCCTGTTTCTCCTTTGTTTTTAAGACAGGTTTGCCTTTTAATTTATCAGTTCTCTGCTTCCTTCAGCCTTAGAGCACCTGGGAGATATGAGAGCCAGCAGCTGCTTCCCATTGTTGTATTACATAGAGAAGAAACACAGTGGAAACGGGTATTCTCAACCAATAGGATGGAAGTGGAAACACAAATTAAGGATGTTCAGTTTCAAAGGATTTTAACTCTTTCTGTGAGCGCAATTTCAAGACCCAGTCTACCTCTAGAGTAAAAGTTGAACTTTAAAGATGCTAATAGAAAGTCTGTATTGTAGTAGGCAGAGCATTTGATCTTAGAGTCAGAAGTGTTTGCTGTATTTAAGCCCCGGTTTTGACACTTTTGTATGATCTTGTACAATATAGTTAATGTCTCTGAGCTACAGTTTCTAACATTAAGATATTACTCTGTATCAGGGGTTCTTAACCTGAGGTGCATGAACTTATTTTTTTAAAATATGCTTGATATAATTATTTTTCTTTATCATTTTATGTGTTTATTTCATGCATACAAAAACATTATTCTAATATGTTCACAGGCTTTACCAGACTAACAAAATAATCCATGACTAAGATCCCCTGGGGTAAATCATCCCTATTTTGGCTTTTTATATTCATTTATGATGTCTTTTTGCTTCGAAAATCATCTCTTCTTGTAAAGTATTTCTCAGAAATATATATTAACTTATTATCGCATCCAGATGATCTCACAAACTTTTGAAATCTAAAATCCAACAACCTTTTCAATTGTATATTTTATTTTAGTTCATCTTTTCTTTTTAAATTTAGCTAGGTCCAAGAAAGGAATTTAAAATTTCCTATAATTATTATCTTGCAATCTAGGATTTTTTGCATTTTGGTTAATTTATCATTTATGAATTTAGATGCTATGCTATTAGTGGATTATGCATTTAAAAACCATATCATTTCATTTTCTATGAAACCTTTAATCATAATGTACTTTCCATGTTTGTTTATCTCCATGACATTTAAGATTTTTATATTCTGTAATAGCATAATAGAAACTTATGACTTTTGGAATCATGCAATGCCTGGTCTGTTTTCTATACCTTTACACAGTATGCAGAAAAATTGTATTTTTCTCTTTCCATTTTGAAATTTTTGAAATTTTATTGGGTTATTAAATCCATTCACATTTAAGTTTAAGGGGCTTATGTTCTGTTTTCCTCTATTTGCATATCTACGCGTCGATTTTTATTTCCACTGTCTTTAATTCACCACATTGTTTCTGTGATTACTTTTGCTTACAATAATTTGATTCCCATTCCATTTACCTTCCCCTTCCTAAGTTCCATGAGTATATTTGTTAATTTCATTTTGTTTATTAGCTCCTCCCTTTCCTTTTTTGGTCCTTCAATTTCCTCACCTAGTTAAGTGACTGGTTCAAAATAATTTTTATAGGTCTCTTACAAACTCTTAGCTTAAATGACATTATTTAAATGATTCTTTCCCAATAGTTCATTTATTGTTCCCTCTTTAATTCTACTTCTCATTTCCTTTGAATTATATTTTTTCCATTCCTTAGCTTATTTTTTTTATTATTTTATTTTCTTTGTATGGACCTCTGAAGACGTATAGATGATAGAGTATCAAATATAAGCTCCCTTTTCTTCTATTTTTGTGGTAAAGCATTCATAGTTCTCATTCCATACTCTATTACTGTTGAGTATTAATTAGATCTCTTCCTTATTGTTTTTGTTAGACATTCTTCCATTGGCTTCAATATGAAAAATATCAATTTATTAAATCATGAAGGAATAATGACGTATGGAGGGAGTGACTGTCTCCCTAATCATGAAACCTTGTCTTATCCCCTGCCTTTAAAATAATCACTTACAACTCCTAAGACTAATCTATCCTATCTCTGGAATCTTATCTCCCTCCTACTCTTCTGGCTACACATTAAGAGTAACGAATTTCAATATTTTCAGACCTGCGTGGTTCTTCATATTCTTGGCCCTCTTTTCTCTTTCTCTGACCCCATTGCTATAGAAATAGAAGAGCAGAACAATCTGGAGCACAGAGGGCCCTTTTACATTTTTGTTCATTTTATAATTTCCCAAAGGTGAAATACACATACACTCATACATCTAGACATGCATAGAAATATGCATACATACATACAACAACTCATCACTTGGTTGCCAGACTTCTGGTTGATGATTCTTCCAAAACTGCTTCTCAGACATAAAGATTCAATGAAGTAGGTAGTGAAAGTATCATTATTTCAATTCTATATTTGAAGAAATTGAGGTTCAAAATGTGAAAGAATCCCTGATGGTCATATAAGTAGCCTATGCAGAACTCAGGCTCTAAATTCAGTGTTCTTTCCATTGCATCAAAGCTGTCTCCCTAATGAAAGTTTCTTTCTCAGCCATTACAGTTATGAATTTCTTTCTAATATATAGCTCATGAAAGGTCTTTTTTTTATCTTTAAAGCATGTAAATCAGTAAAAAAAACATTAAACTGACTTTTCTACAAACTCTAGTAAAAAGAATGAATGATGCTATTCATCTTTGAGTCTTCCATTTCCCAGAAACTTAACTTCCTTCAGAAACAATAAAAGACAGTGCAGAAAATATAGAGGAAGTGGCATGTCTCTATCTTGACTTGGCATTGAACTAGCATGAGTAATGTTTATGATACTGTCTGGAGATAATTTTACAACTGGAAAAATCACAACCTTGTTTATATTGCTGCAGACAGTTCAGGAGATAGAAAAAGAAAATATGCTATACCACTTTATACACTTTATAAATTAAACTGTTTCCCCCAGCGGCAGGGGTTACTCCATGCCGTTATTAAAATTATAGCCAGCAAGCAAATGTAGAGCCTTTAGACTCACAAAAATAGGGTTGGAAATATAATGGAGTGAAAACATCAGTCTTTAGAACAAACATGACAAAACCAGTAATGTTTATCACTGGAATGAACTTTAATAGGAAAGATCAGGGATGGAATGGGAAAGCTTAGAGGGGATGTTAAAATTTCATTTCCTTAAAAAGTAAAATAGGCCCCACTCAACTTTACAAGGAATTTAATCCAGGGCGAGGAAGCCCATTGTGTTCTACTCAATATTGGGTGGATATAGATCCTTTTGTCTAGAAATCCAAAGGCTGGAGGTGGTCTAAGGAGAGCTAATTTCTCAGTCCAGAGGTCACTCTCAGCGCCCCATCCCCCCCATTGAAAAGGGTATATAAACTAAGCCCTGCCACCATAACTGTCTTTGGTCTAAGAGAAGAGGCTAAATGACCATCTTTTTATTTATAACTTGCTGATCTAATTAATAAAAAATGATTCAATTACCTAGAAACTATGTCTCTCAAACCTTTGTAAATATCCCATTACCTATATATCTTTGCATAGGTGATTACATATGCCTTGAACTAATTCCCTGTTCACTTTTGCCTCAAAATACTTCTTGCTTCTCTCAAAAAAATAGTTCACATGTCAGTTCTCACATAAATCCTTTCCTAAGATCCATTACTAACATTCTCTCCTTGAAATGATTTTGTATTAAATTGAATATGTTTTAATTATTCACTTGTGCTATTATTGTGTCTACTGAGTTGAATGTAAGATTTTTGAGGATGGAGACTTTCTTTATTTTAAATGTGTTTCCTTAGTGCCTAGAATTATCCCTTTTGTTGAGTTGAAGCAAGTATACTCCATTGGGGGGAATATTCATTAACGTTAATAATAATCTCCCTAAGAATAGTGTGTAACATTTGAGGATGTGAACCAGAATTTCATTTTTTCACAAGATCATAGAGTGGCAAGTTGAAAGAACCTCAGAGAACAACCATAACAACTTCCTCAGTTTAGAGAGGTAGAAATTGAGACCCCAGAGAAGTTAAGTGACTTACCAGGATCATGAGCGAGTGCCGGGAATGGGATTTGAATCTGTTACGTTATTTCAAACAGGTGCTTATTCAACTATACCACACTAAGTCCTTAGATTTGTAATGGACCATAGGAATCTTCCCATCTACAGCAGGCTAATCAGTCACTTCTTTTAAAGATCTCTGATGAGGAAGAAATCACTTTTACCTGAGAAAATGTCTTCTACTTTCAGAAGCTTCTAATTGTTAGGGAGTTTTCTTTCTTTGCAGATTCTTTTCGTTATCCTTACTTCTATCCTCTTCAGTCAAGAGGAAAATTTTTAATACCTTATCTAATATTACTACCATCCTGATACTTAATGACAGCAACTATAATCCCTTTGAATTTTCTCATCTCCAAGATAAAGAAATGACATTGTTTTATTGGTCTTCATGTGAATTGGATCTTTCTTCTGTATCCCACATAATTTTTGAGAGTTTTGTATAGTATTGAATATACAGTCAATAACTAACCTATCCACTGATTAATTGAAAATCTCTCTAAATAATAGCCCCTGTGATTCCTGGAAAGAACAGTGGCTTTGGAGATAGAAGACCTGAGTTCAAACTCCACCACTAACACTTAACCACCTGTATAATCTCAAGTAACCATATGCTCGATACCATCTTTGCAAAACTCTCAAATTATCCTGGAGACAAGAAAATTCAAAGGCTCCATGGTTGTTATCATCAAGTACTTCAATGACTTATTTTCTTATCCATATATGACAAATTCTGACTAGATGAAATTTGAGAGCCATTCCAGCTTTATGTCTTACTCCAGACATTAGTACAGTACCTGACACATAGTAGGTACTATGAAAATGTTACTTACTATATATTATTATTTTATTACATCTATCATTATTATTACATCATAATCAATTGAGTGTGATTATTATGTCACCTCTCAAGTGGAAGGGAATCACCAAAGGAGAAATTATGTTCTGATACATACCCTGCATGAATTCCTTTTTCCCTTCCTTTAAAGTAAAATTTTAGACATAGTATATGAAGGAGACCAAAGAAGAAGTTATAGCATAAAATAAAATATCTAAATCAGAATTCTACCCTCATAGAATGTATGTTTAGTATAAAAATAAATGAAATGTATCAGAATGGTTTGTCATTGCATCAAACTGAGAAATTCAGCTCCCTTTTGAAATGAAATATACTCAATTGCCCAGGTATTTGAAATTAAGGATTTAGCCTATTACCCAGATAGATATTTACCTTTAGGAAGTTTTGATTGTGAATTTGAGATATATATATATATATATATTTTTAAAAAGTGCTGGTGTACTATCCTAGAGCAGAAAATCCACCAATGTCTCTGATTGACAGTTTTATGCTACTTGACTTGGGAATAATCCCTACTTTTCTTCCCTTCCTCCCACCCACCTACCAAGGAATCTATGTGTTGAAGAACTACAGCCCTATAGCTAAGATCCATTATCATATATGCTTCACTAAGTCAAATTCAATGGTCAAAGAAGGAAGAGAAAAATAAATATGCAATCCCCAAGTGGGATTATGACTAGTGAGGCAGAGAGTAGCTATATAATAAATCGTAGCACAGCCTGACAGGCAAAAAGAAAGTAAGGTAATGTTGTGTAAAAGGTACAAATTTATTCCTGGCTTACTATCCATCTTCTGGATCAGAGCTCTAAGATCCCCCAAAATAAATAGAAGCAATTTATTTAGACAGTTAAAACTCTAAAATCTTTTCCACCACAGATTTTATCATTCCCCTCAGTGTATTCTATCAGTAGGCAGTTCTGAGATGCAAACATAATCCATAGCTAATTGAGGTGGAGCATTGGGGTCGATGATATATGTCCACATAATGACTATCTTTTTTCTTTTCTTTTTTTTT
>JAQQSZ010010069.1:0-12605 GCA_028646595.1 Phalanger gymnotis
CTTTTTATGTACTTCTGTAGAGGCTAGAATGTGGAACTCCCTGACAAAAATGAGTGAGGTAGGAGTAGAAGTAAAAGTGAGGAATTGTTTTTTCCCTCATTTTCTACAGTTAATTTAAGTAAGAAAAACAGAAAGCAAGAGATTATCATAAGAAGTGTAGTACCTTATAATGCTTTAAGGAATAGTATATCTTGAAAAGCAATGTTCAAGTATTCTGTGTTTTAAATACTTAAATGGTCCAAGTCCTTGTTTTACAGTAGAAGGAATACCTTAGCACGTGGAATGAACACATATGGAGTGTGAATGCTTTGCTGCACATGAACTTGAAAATCTGTATTTTTCTATTCTTAGGGTTCCTTCACTATTAAACTATTTTAAACTGCCCTCATCTCCTGACTCAACCCCCAAAGTCTGAGAATTTACCCCAAATTACCTTTTAGAAACTAGGATTACTCTAGAGAAGCACTTCTGACATGATGGATAGATGAAACTGGAGTTCTGAACAGCAACTATAGAAGCAATGAGAAACTTTCTTCTTCTATTCATGTGTTCACTCTGTTCTGTAAGAAAACAAGAATCAGCTTCTGTAAGTGAATGACAAATTATATCCTAATTACACAAATTTTGAAGTTTTGCATATCTAAACTTATGGAAATGAACACCATATCAGGTCCCAGATTTGAATCCTGATTCTGCTATTATCACCTGGGAGATCTGGAACAAGCCTTTTAAACCCTCTAAGTTTTCAGTGTTCTTGTTTTTAAAATAAGGAGGCTGGACTAAGGGATCTTTTCTTTTTTAAACTGTTTTTCTCAATTGGACGTAAAAACAATTTTTAATATTCACTTTTTAAAATTTTGAGTTCCAAATTCTCCTTCCTCCCCTCCCCCTTTTAGGAGGCAAGCAATTTTATATAGATTATACAGGCACAGTCAAACAAAACATATTTCCATAATAGCCACGTTGCAAAAGAAAACAAAATAAGAAAAACAAAGTTTTTTTTAAAAAGTGTGCTTTAATCTGCATTCAGATTCCATCAGTTCTTTCTCTGGAGCTGGATAGCATTTTTCATCATAAGTCCTTTAGAACTGTCTTGGATCACTGTATTGCTGATAATAGCTAAGTCATTCTCAGCTGGTCATTGTACAATACTACTGTTATTGTGTATGACATTCTGGTTTTGCTTACTTCATTTTGTATTAGTATTAGTTGGTGGTGGTGAGAGTGAAGAGTCAAAGATGACTGCTAGGTTGCAAACCTAGAAGGCTGGGAGAATGAATGGTGGTATTCTCAACTGTAATAGGGAACTTAGGAAGAGGGGAAGGTCTGGGGGGAAAAGAAATTGTGTTCGGTTTTGGACATGTTGAGTTTAAGATGCTATGGGGCAGTTTGAGATGTTCAGTAGACAGCTGGAGATCCAAGATTGGAGGTCGGCAGAGAAATTAGGGCTAGGCAAGTATATTTGAGAACCATTTACCAAGAGATTATTGAATCCATGGGAACTGATGAGATCACTAAGTGAAATAGTAGGGATAAGAGGGCCCAGGGCAGAGCCTTGGGTTAGCAGATGTGACCAGGATAAAAATCCAGCAAAGGAGACTGAGGAAAAGTGGTCAAGTAGGTAGGAGTACCAAGAAAGGGCAGTAGAAAACCAAGAGAAAAAAGTATATCAAGGAGAAAAGGG
Organism: Phalanger gymnotis; assembly: GCA_028646595.1. Classification (NCBI taxonomy): domain Eukaryota; kingdom Metazoa; phylum Chordata; class Mammalia; order Diprotodontia; family Phalangeridae; genus Phalanger; species Phalanger gymnotis. The sequence goes on from JAQQSZ010010069.1 coordinate 1,685, forward strand.
TATCAAAGGCTGCAGAGAGGTCAAGGATGAGGGACTGAAAAAAGGCCATTAGATTTGGCACTTAAGAGTAATTTTGGAGAGAGTAGTTTCAGTAGAATGTTGAATGTTGGAAGTCAGATTGTGGTAGAGTTAAGAAGCGAGTGAGAGGAAAGGGAGTAGAGAAACTAATTGCTGATGCCCTTCTCAAGTTCAGCCACAAAAGGGAGATGTTGGACAATAGTTAACAAGTATGTAAGGATCAAGTGATGGTTTTTTGAGGATGAGTTAGACATGGACCTGTTTGTAGGCAGTAGGGAAGCATAGAGTAGACAGGAAAAGATCAAAGATTAGTGAGAGAGCAGGAATGATAGAGGGGGAAATCTGCTGAAGAAGGAAAGAATGAAGGCATGTAGACTTAGAAGGAACTTGTGCATGCAGAATGGTTTTCCTTGGGAAGAAGGGTCATTTTTTCATGTGAGATAGAGGGGAAGGAGGAGATAGCAGCAGAAGGCATCTGAGTGATGTGAGATGAAGAGGAGGGAAAACAGACTTCTCTTCAAATGGCCTCATTTATTTCAGGGAAATAAGAGGCAAGGTTCTCAGCTGAGAGGATGAGAGAAGGGGAAGTTATGGTAGGTCTGAGAAGAGATAAAAAAAAAAGTCTGGAAAAGCTGCTGTGGTGAATGGGATTGTGAATGGATTAGGGAGGTGTAAAAGTACTGTCTTGATGCAGTGAGGTCCCAGTTGAGATTAGAAGTCATAAACATGCAACAGATTCAGCAGTTTTGTGATTATCTTCAGCTTCATTCAGTAGGGACGTAAATAGAAGCAAAGGCAATGGAGGGGGAAAGGAACAAGCATTTATTAAGTACCTACTATGTGCCAGGCTAAGCACTTTACAAATATTGTCTAATAAGATACTCATAAATAACCCTGGGAGGTAGGTGCCATTGTTATCTCTGTTTTAAAGTAGAGGAAACTGAGGCACACAGCAGTTAAGTGACTTGCCCAGGATCACTCAACTAGTAAATATCTGAGGCTAGATTTGAATTTAGGTTTCCTGATGTAATAGGTCCTTCATTCTATCTGGTTAGTTGTTGTCCTTTGAGCTCAAAGAGGACCAAATGACATCACTATGATGGGATCTTGGTATAATGTGTCTGACATTGAGTGATCAGACCTATATGAGCTCAGAAGGCTCTACCACAGGTGGGGTACAAATAATCCAGAAGGACATCTGGAGTGGAGATGTGTCTAAATTTGCACGAGTGGGATCATCTTAAAACTCTTTGTCACCTAGCTTCCTCTAGGCAGCTAGACCACAGAGGATAGTAGATGATGGGAAAAATGCAAAACTGAATTTAAATGGTATGTTCAAGGTCACACAGATAGCTAGGGGCAGAGGCAGGATTTGAACCCTCTGGTTGCAAATCCAGTGTTTTTTTTCCATTGTACTACTCTGTCTCCTATGTGATGCTTTCTCTTCACTTCCTCTTCTTGGGAACTTTAGATCTCGTCAAGACTCAAATCAAATGCTAATTCCTTCAAAAGGCCTCTGCCTGCTCCTCCAGTTAGTGAGTCAATAAGTATTTATTAAATATAAGTATCTGCTATGTACTAGGCATTGTGCTAAGTGCTGGGGATAGAAAGGCAAAAAACAGTTCCTGCTCTTAAGCAGATCTCTCAATCTAATGGGGGAGACAACATGCAAACAGCTAAGTAGAAACAAGATATTTTACAGAATAAATCTGATATAATTAACAGAGGGAAAACATTAGCATTAAGAGGGATCGAGAAAGGCTTCTTGTAGAAGGTGGGATTTTAGTTGGGATTTGAAGGAAGCCAGGGAAGCTAGGAGGTGAGGATGAGAAGGGTGAGAATCCTAGGCATTCAATGAAAATGCCCAGAATTGGTAGATGGAGTGTTTTGTATGTGAGAAGTAACAAGGAGGCTAGTATCAATGGATCAAAGAGCAAGAAAGATAAAAGTAATAGTAAGGTGTAAGTGTGTACACTTACACTTAAAGTGGAAAAATAGGAGAGGATCAGATTAGGGAGGGCTTTGAATGACAAGATTTTATATTTGATCCTGGAGGTGACTAGGAGCCACTGGAGTTTATTGATTTTTTTTTTGAGGCAGGGTGGGGGGCAGACCTTCATTTCAGGAAGATCGATTTGACAACTAAGTGAAAGATACGCTGCAGTGGGGAGAGATGAGGCAGAGAGATCAACTGGAAGGCTACTGCAATAATGAGGAAGTCCTGCTCCAGGATGGCAGCATTTTCAAGAGAAGGGAGAGGTAGAATTGACATGACTTGGCAATCAGTTGGTAGTCCTCTCCTCCCCTTCTCTCCATAAAGGTTTAAAGCTCACTGTCTAGTAAAAACACTTCATTTTACAGATTAAAAATATGAGGCCTAGAGAGATGAAAGGTCTTATCTAATATAACACGGGCACAGAAGCAGAGGAAGCATTTGAACTTAGTTCCTCTGACTTTACATCTAGTGCTTTTGCCTAAATGATTTTGTACATACTTAATCTGAGAAGAAGTTGTCTAGCCCCACGGAGAATATAAGGTCCTAGAAGGTAGGGAATGCTTTTTGTTTCTGTACCATAAGTACTTAGCTAGCATGGGAGATGCTTAATAAATGCTTACTGATTTAACAGTTAAACGAATTTAACCAGTCTTGCTTCTGATTCCCCACACTATAGAATGTATCCTTTTAAGAAACATTCATTTAGGATATTCTACTTCCCATTATTCCTCTTTGTATTCCTTCCGCAAACTCTCCTGATACCTTCCCTTCTTCCTCTGGCAAATATCCTAACTCCTTTTCAGAAACTTTCCTCCTATTCAAAAACTTTGTCATGAAAAAAAACAAAAACAAACCATAAAACTTAAGCCACTTGTTCCCTTCATCCCAGGCATCCAGACGAACAGCTTGTTTCTATTTAATTTTTACTGGCAGGTTTCCTTTGGCTTATGTTTTCTCTACATGTGGGCAGGGACTCTGATTTAATATCATCATAAATCTTCTTATGCTGTATTACAAACAGTGGACAGCGTGATAACAGAATGTATAAAATCTTTGGCCAATAATTTAAAAAAACATGTGTAAAGAACATCTAGGTGGTGCACTAGATGGAGCACTGGGCCTGGCTGGAGTCAGGAGGGCTCAAGTTCAAATGTGACTTCAGACACTTACTAACTGTGTGATACTGGGCAAATCACTTAAAGCTCTTTTTGCCTCAGTTTCCTCATCTGCAAAATGGGGATAATCACAGCTCCTTACTTCTCAGGATTGTTGTGAGGATCAAGTGAGATAATAACTGTAAAGCGCTCAGCACAGTAACTGGCACATAGTAAGCACTGCAGAAATGTTAGTGATGATGATGTATTTTAACAGCTACTATAACTACTAACGTTTTTACACTGGGCTTCCCCATAACTCTGTGAAGCAATAATGCCACAGTTCTATTTAGATTTCACTCACAAAAGAGACATGAGTTTTTCATTTATAAATCACAATAGGCATGTTTTCATCAATAAATATTTATTTGACCACCAATGTTATACAAACACCACTCTCCTTGGTGCTGTAATTTTCTTTCTCTTCCTTGGTACAAAGAAGGATGAGAAAAAGGCTTATAATCTACTTAGGGGCACAAAAAAAAATTGCATAAAGGGCTAAGCAATATCAAAATGAGAATACCCAACAATTAGGTCCCAATAACAGTGCTAAGAACAGAAGAGCCCTCCAGATCTGTACAGTGCCTGAGAACTGGTAAACAATTTACAGAGATAGCTGCTCTAACAGCTGAAAACAGGCTGTGGAAAGAGACTTGGCTGCCCTCTAGTGGACCAAACAAATCATGGGATTTAGAGGCAGAACGCACATTATAAGGAAACTAAGGTGGAGGTGAAGTGACTTGCCCAGAGTCACAAGGCTATTTAATATTTGAAGGGAGATTTGAATTCAGATCTCAACGATTCCCAAGACTTTTGCACTATCCACTAGTCCATGTAGCTTCTCCAAGTCCTCATATAAAAATGATTCTTAGAATGCTCAAGTTCACTTTCTGGAATCAGAGCTATAGAGCTGGAACCTCAGAGGCTAATTTCATCTTTTTTTTATTTTACAGATGAGGAAACTGAGGCTCAGGGAGACTGGAACTTGCTCAAAGTCACGTATGAATACTAAGTAAGCAAAGGCTGAATCTGAACCCAGATTGGACTCCAGCCTGTGCTCTTTCCAATATCCCATACCACCTCCATTGTTGGAAGTCACACAGGGATTAATTAGCAAAGACAGGATTCAAACCCAAATCCTTGGCCTTCAAATCTTGTGCTCTTCCCAGTTTCAAACCCAGACTCCATCATCTAGTCTTTGAGTGGTTACCTGAAATGCTGTTTTTTTTTTTTAAAGCAGAATTTCTGAGGCCAGAAATATGAGATTATAGGGGTGGAGCATGATATAACCCTAAAGATGTGTGTGATTAACCATTGTTTGAGGAGATGGGCAGAATTCCATAATTGGGCAGAAACCTCATAATAGCCAATCATGGTTTGTCTCTACACAACCACACCGACTCTTTACCATTACAGCCTAACACCACCTCTCCCACTCCAAATATCCAACCTTCTGCTCTTAAGTCTCAAGTCAGTCTCTCAGTCCAGTTTTAATTAATTTAACCCCTGATGGGACACCTACAGCTATAGCTCTGAAGTTACCATTGGGAAATTCCATCTCTTTTCCCCAGCATAGCCACTAAGGGAAAATACTGATGGGGTACCTAACTGGAAAGTGAAGAATACATAAGTATAATACATATCTTATTCCTTTAAGAAACTTGTTCTTAAGTTTGAGAGATACATTTAGTAAAGTAAGATTAGTAAAAAATGCAAGAGAATGATCAACGCATAACACCTGTTGATACAGGCTGAAATTTTCTTTTCTGTATACTGTACAACTGGATGATACAACAGAAAAAGTACTGGTATTCAGGAAACCTGAATTCTAGCCTTGACTGTGCTACTTAATTATCTGTGTAACTCTCTTAAGTCAATTTTATGTCTCTGAACCTCAGTTTCCTCATCTGTTCCAAGAGGGGACTAGACTAGCTCATCACTATGTTCTTAACAGTCAACACAGCCATGATCCATAGACGTGGACACTCCCTCCACCTGGGGGAGCTGCAATCTACCAACGCCTTCTTATCTGGTGTAGTTTATAACTTTCCATAAATCTTCCAGAGGATGGACTTACTGATTGAAGAGAAGCCTGGTTCCAATATCCTCTGCCGTAGTCAGACTACACTTAGTGTCCAGTCATATTATGTCTGTAATGATGTATTTTACAGCATTTTTGCCTATATTTATACAAAGTCGCCTATTTACACACACTAAGCATTTCTCCATTGCCCTGTGGGTCACCAGTAATTTTGCTTCTTTAGAGACAGCAATGCTCTATGTTTTGAAACTGTATAGAAGCACTGAGAGAAGATTGATGTTGAAAAGATGGGCTTTTGTTCAAGAGAGCAGCTTGTGCTTATCCAAAGTGCTATGTAATTCCTGAAATGCAATCTAGCCCACCCTCCTATTTAGTTCGTATGTACTTGTTTGTACAATATGTGCACTAATCTCCCCTAGGTCTAAAATTCTATGATTCTGGTGCTCATGGATTGCAAAGACCATTTCTATAGTTCCCATGGACTGCTCCTGCAGCGAAACCTATCATGGTGATTCTCCTTTAATCATACTCTCTATTTCACATGTTAATAGATCTAAACTTGTGCTGAGGATAGCTCTTACATTAAACCAATCTGAACAGGTTTTTAATCATGTTTAGAAACTAGCTCCAAGGGCATGCACTACCAACTAATTCCAGTTTTTGCAAAAAGTAGTCATAATAGAGTTGTTGACCCAATAGGAAGTCCTTCTTAACTGACCTTGGAGGCATCACCAACAAGCAACACAGTAAATAGCACTACTAGTTAATCAAGATAATCTCCAAAGTACCCTCCAGCTCTAAATCCTATGATCCTATGCACTAAGCTCTGCCTACATGCTCTATGCTAGTGTCAAGGCAACATGGCATAGTAGGTAGAGAATGCTGGATGGACTTCAAATTAGGAAAATGTGGGTTTGAATTCCCTCAGCATTTGAATCTCCCCAGCATTCACTAACCTTGTAACTACAGGTTAAGTCTGGGCCTCAGTTTTCTCAGAAAAATGGGTATATCTGTGGTATTTACCTTACAAGGATGTTGTGAGGTTCAACTGGACTAAGCAAAGAACTTTATAGATCTTACAAAAGTATTTAAATATCAGCTAGTTTTATGTGGGCTTCGCCAACAGGATGTGGAGAAGACACCAAAGGAAGGTGGGGTGAAAGGTGGTTATGCCTTGGAGGTCCTTAAAATACAGATGATGAAGAAGAATGAAAGAATATTACCAGGCAGCATATTAATATGTGCAACATATTATCAAGGTAGTGTGGCAGGGTGTAGTAGGAAGGCCGAATTTATGATCTCAAAAAGGATCATATAAATTTCTGAATGGTTCGAAATCGTTGGGTATACAGAATTCTCCAAGCAGATGGCATCAAAAAATTTATTCAGGGCCCAGAGCAACAAATTAGTGAACCAACCTCCCCATTCCAGTATTGTGAACACAAGCCTCCAGGCCCAGTAGGCCCGCCTCACAAGAGTAGCCAGGAGGCCACAGAAAAATAAGATGGCATAAATCATATTCACCTCTCGAACTCCTGGGTCCACACAAGGGTCGGCTCTGCTTCGGATTTTTTCCAGCTACAGTTTTCTCGCCTCTCCTCGCAGCCAAGCCTCTGGCATTCTTAAGTCCCGCCTCAACGACTAGAGACCAGAGTCCAGAGACCCATTGGTTTCCGAATTGGCCCCTTTTAAGTCCTTAATCTACGCCCACAGGGGTTTCACACCTGATAGGGCTTTGGGCCTGGGGCTTAGCGTTTAACAGGTGAAAGTACTTTCACCATAAACAAAAGCCAAACTCCTCAAGGGCACCCGTTAAACTAAGCCCATTTTGCCTTACTGGCACACAGGGTGGTAAGAGAACTAGGCATACAATTAGGAGACTCACTACTTAGTAGTAATATCATCGTTTAAAATTTTTTTTATTCATTTTGTTAAATATTTCCCAATTACATGAAAAATATTTTGTAAAAATTTTGAGTTCCAAATTCTCTCCCTGCCTTTCCAACTTGAGAAAACAAGCAATATGATATTGGATATACATGTGAGGTCATGCAAAAACATATTTTCATATTAGCCACATTGCCAAAGAAAACACACACACACTCACACACACCCCTAAGAAAATTAAATTAAGTTAAAAAAGTATACTTCAATCTGCACTCACAGTGAATTGGTTCTCTTTCTGGAGGTGGCATTTTTTCATCATGGGTCCTTTGCGATTGTCTTGGATCATGGTTTTCATAAGAGTAGCTAAGTCTTACAGTTGATCGTTATTACAAATTAGTAGCAATATGCCCTTGGGTAAGTCAATCCACTTTCCTTATCCTTGGTGTCCCAGTCTATAAAACTGGGAAAATAATGCTTGTTCTACCAATCTCACATTGTTGAGGGGCTCAAATTAATCAAGCAATAATTTATTAAGACTCTAGTACTAGGTGCCAAGAAGAGGCAGCTAGTTGGCACAGGGGATAGACTGCTGGGTCTGGATTCAGGAAGACTCATCTTCTCGAGTTCAAATCCGACCTCAGACACTTGACACACTTACTAGCTGTGTGACCTTGGGCAAGTTACTTAACCCCAACTGCCCTGCCTTCCCCCCTCAAAATAAACAAACAAACCAGGAAGCCAGTGTCACTAAATCAAATAGTATGTGTTGGGGAGTAAAGTGTAAAAGCTGGAAAGGTAGGAGGGGGTTAGAGTGTACAGGTATTAAGGAAAGATTAGTACTTTTGGTGTGAGGGCTGCTTTCCACCTTTGGTGTCCACTTGGTTTACTCAACTCTTAACAGTGGCTAAAAGAAGCTGTGGCATATGCAGTGGCCACACCCTGGTAAATCATTAAACCAGATTGAGGTGATGGTCCTCAAACCTGTTGGTGAGTTAGGGAGGTGTCTGTACCAAGCATACGAAGACTTCCCCTGGTGAATGGGTAGATGAGAACCATTTGTTCCAATGGCCATGAAGGCAGCTAAAGAAGGTTCTGAGTAATGCTTAGAGAGCTTGGTTAGACATTGAAGATGCCAAGGTAATTGACTGCATCCTGAACCATCACCAGCTGTCTTGACTTTTGTCTTGCCACTGGACTCTGATGGGGAGAGTGAGGCTGATGACTTCAAGCAACTGCCTCAGTAAAATCCAATTTATTTGTGAGCTGAAAGACCTCATCCATACCATTTTACTATTTTTACCTCAAAGTTCTGTGGCGACAGGCAAGTGATAAAAAAGCTTGGGTGGATACACTAGGGGCAGTAGTCATAACCTTGCACACAGATGGCCCAGGCCATAGTATCATCTTCTCACTAGACTGAAGCAGCAGTGGGATTCAGTGGCTTCCTGGGTTTCTTAGCAGCCTTTTTAAAGGACTGCACTGCTTATCTCCTAGTGTGAGGAAGGGGCTAGAAAAGGTGCCCTAAAAATTGTCTGCTTCACCTAACCTAAGCCTGACTGGATTACCATGGCAGGTGGGGATCCTACCTTGTGGTAGGAACACAAAACATACATAAAAAGACTTTTGCAAAGAAGATTCCACTCACCATTAGTACCCATGCTTATGGACAATATGAAATCCAGTAGACCTGAAAGAGTATAACTCTTGTTCTCTTGAGAGAACAAAGCAGGTATCACATCTAAATAGCAGCCCTGAATGAAACGAGGCCGGCAAATGAAGGCCAGTTTACCAAAGTCAGAGATGGACACACGTTTTTCTGGAGTGGTTGCAGTAATTGGGACTGCTATGAAGCTAGTGTAGGTTTCATGATTAAAACTAATCTAGTCAGCAAGCTTATATGCTTCCCAAAAGGAGTGAATAGCAAGCTCATGACAATGTGATTGCTACTTGCAGGAAAACACCATGCCACAATCATCAGTGCACATACTTCCACCACAATGAACCTTGATGAGGTCAAAGAAAAATTTTATGAAGACCTGGAGATCCTCATCATCAAAGTAACAAAAGAGGATAAGCTTGTAATTCTGGGTGGCTTTTATGCCAGAGTAGGGACAACCTATCAGACATGGCAGAATCCTTGGGCAGAATGGAGTCAGAAGCACCAGTAACAATGGTCCCTTACTACTGAAGACTTGTGTGTCTCATGACCTTTTCATCACCAACATTGTCTTCTGTTTATCTAAAAGCAATAAAACTTCCTGGAGGCACCCTCACAGCAAACACTGGCATTTAAAAGACTATGTCATTGTAAAGAGAATAGACAAGATGTGAGAGCGACAAAGGCGATGCCTGGCACGGAGTGCTGGACTGATCATAGAATTATCCTCTCCAAGCTAAACATCCACATTCAACAAAAGCAGTTGCCTCAAGACAAGAAAACTAACAGAGGACTTAATGTCAACAGATCAAGGCACTTCTCCCAGTCTGAATAGTTTGTGGCTAACTTGGAGTGAAAGCTGAGCCAACACATGGTTGGCAACAGTGGAGCAGAATTGATTGGGCAGGTTTCAGAGATTTGGTGTACGGCACCACATTTATTCATCTGGGCCAGAACACTTACAAACATCAAGACTGGTTTGATGAAAATGATGGGGAAATTCAGAAATTGCTACACAAAAAATGAGAACTCCATAGGGTTTACAAGCAGAGAGTTCATCTGTCTCTAAGAAGGCTTTTACTCCATCAAAAGTAAAGTACAAATAATAGATTTGCATCTTTATGTACGATCATCTTTTTTTTCCTATTCAATTATGTTATAGAAATGCTTGTTTTATTTCTTTAGTTCAGAATAAAATAAATGCAAATTTTAAAACTCTTTTTTTTTTACAAAAGCAAATCACAAGCAAAGTTTAGAGAGATGTAGGATTCTTAGCTCAGTAACAAGGTAGATAAAATTCAGTTTTACTCTGGTAGTAACAATCCAAAGTGCTTTTATGATGCCCTGAAGGCTATTTATAAGCAAAAGACCTATGGTGTACCTCAGCTACTGTTAGACCTCAGGTTGAAGTCTATCTCTCTCTAGCTGAACTTCCACCTGAAGAAGTTTTGAATGCCATGAGGCTCCCCTCCTGTGGCAAAGGACCTGGTGCTGATTCTATTCCAGCTGAAATTTACAGGGCAGGGGGTCCATTGCTTATACACAAGCCGACTGAAATTTTTCAGGTTATATGGCAAGAGGAGGATATTATCCCTCAGGAGGCACCCTAGGGTGCCTCCATTGTCCATCTTTATTGCACAGCTCTCCCTCACTCAAAGCAAAGTCAACTGCAAGGCACGTCATCATGTCCCTGATGTCATGGTCCTCTTCGAAAACAAGGACAAATGCAACCTGTGAGTAGCTTCTCTCTCTCCCTGCTCTGCACAAAGGAAGGTACATTTTTTTTAAAATTTAATTTAATATATTTAGTTTTCAGCATTGATTTTCACAAGAGTTTGAATTACAAATTTTCTCCCCATTTCTACCCTCCCCCCCACTCCAAGAGGGTGTATATTCTGGTTGCCCTGTTCCCCAGTCAGCCCTCCCCTCTGTCACCCCACTCCCCTCCCATCCCCTTTTTCCTTCCTTTCTTGTAGGGCAAGATAAATTTCTATGCCCCATTAACTGTGTATCTTATTTCCTAGTTGCATGCAAAAACGTTTTTGTTTTTGAACATCTGTTTTTAAAACTCTGAGTTCCAAATTCTCTCCCCTCTTCCCTTCCCACCCACCCTCCCTAAGAAGGCAAGCTATTCAACATAGACCATATGCGTATCATTATGTATAACC
>JAQQSZ010010070.1:0-12605 GCA_028646595.1 Phalanger gymnotis
TTTTCTCCCTTGACCCTGTCCCTTTTCAAAAGTGTTTGGTTTTGATTACCTCCTCCCCCTCTCTGCCCTCCCTTCTATCGTCCCCCATTTTTTATTTCCTTCCTTCTTCTTTCCTGTGGGGTAAGATACCCAGTTGAGTGTGTATGTTATTCCTTCCTCAAGTTGAATCTGATGAGAGTAAAATTCGCTCATTCCCCCTCACCTGCCCCTGTTCCCTTCCAACAGAACGGCTTTTCATGGCCACTTTTATGTGAGATAATTTACCCCATTCTATCTCTCCCTTTCTCCCCCTCTCAATATATTCCAGCTCATCCCTTAATTTGATTTTATTTTTTAGATATCCTTCTTCATATTTAACTCACCCTGTGCCCTCTGTCTATACATATATATATATATGCATACATACACATGGATATTCCCTTCAGCTACCCTAATAGTGAGGTTTCATGAATTACACACACCGTCTTTCCATGTAGGAATGTAAACAAAATAGTTCAACTTTGGTAAGTGCCTTATGATTTCTCTTTCTTGTTTACCTTTTCAGGCTTCTCTTGATTCTTGTGTTTAGAAGTCAAATTTTCTATTCAGCTCTGGTCTTTTCACTGAGAAAGCTTGAAAGTCTTCTATTTTATTGAAAGTCCATATTTTGCCTTGGAGCAAGATACTCAGTTTTGCTGGGTAGGTGATTCTTGGTTTTAATCCTAGCTCCATTGATCTCCGGAATATCATATTCCCAGCCTTTCAGTCCCTTAATGTAGAAGCTGCTAGATCTTGTGTTATCCTGATTGTATTTCCACAATACTCAAGTTGTTTCTTTCTGGCTGCTTGCAGTATTTTCTCCTTGATCTAGGAGCTCTGGAATTTGGCGACAATATTCCTAGGAGTTTTCTTTTTGGGATCTTTTTCATGGGGTGATCAGTGGATTATTCTAATTTCTATTTTACCCTCTGGCTCTAGAATATCAGGACAGATCTCCTTGATAATTTCTTGAAAGATGATATTTAGGCTCTGTTTTTGATCATGGTTTTCAGGTAGTCCAATAATTTTTAAATTCTCTCTCCTGGATCTATTTTCCAGGTCAGTGGTTTTTCCAATGAGATAGTTCACATTGTTTTCCATTTTTTCATTGCTTTGGTTCTGTTTTATAATATCTTGATTTCTCATCAAGTCACTAGCTTACACTTGCTCCAATCAAATTTTTAAGGTGGTATTTTCTTCAGTGGTCTTTTGGACCTCCTTTTCCATTTGGCTAATTCTGCCTTTCAAGGCATTCTTTTCCTCATTGGCTTTTTGGAGCTCTTTTGCCATTTGAGTTAGTCTATTTTTTAAGTTGTTATTATCTTCAGTATTTTTTGGGTCTCCTTCAACAAGTCATTGACTTGTTTTTCATGGTTTTCTCACATCACTGTCATTTCTCTTCCCAATTTTTCCTCTACTTCTCTTACTTGCTTTTCCAAATCTTTTTTGAACTCTTCCATGGCCTGAGACCAATTCATATTTTTATTGGAGGCTTTTGATGTAGGCTCTTTGACTTTGTTGACTTCTTCTGGCTGTATGTTTTGGTCTTCTTTGTCACCCAAAAAAGATTCCAAAGTCTGAATCTGAATCTGAGGCCATTTTTGCTGCCTATTCATGTTCCCAGCCAGCTACTTGACCCTTGAGTTTTTTGTTGGGGTAAGACTGCTTGTAGAGTAGAAAGTACTTTGTCCCAAGTTTGAGGGACTGCACTGCTATTTTCAGAGCTACTTCTACATGGCAAGTTCTGCCACATCAGTGCTCCTTCTCCCCCAAGAACCACCAACCAGAATTGCAGCCCGGATTCAGGCAGGACAAAGCAGGTTTTGCACTCCCTTTCTAATCCACCACTTAATTCCTCCCACTAGGTGTGCCTGGGGCCAAAAGCAACTGTAGCTGTAGCTCTGGAAGCAGCCTCAGAGCTACAACACGGATTCCACCAAGCCCCTGGCCAGTGGCCGACTGTGAACTCTTTTCACTCTGTCCCGGCAGCTTTTCCCACTAACCTTCTCTGTTGTCTTTGGTGTTTGTGGGTTGAGATGTCTGGTAACTGCCACAACTCACTGATTCAAGGCGCTTCACCTGTTCTGCCTGGCTCCTGGTCTGGTTGGTCCTGGCGTGGCCCACACTGGGCTCTGCTCCACTCTGCTCCTGGCTCCATGTGATAGACCCTTCCCAGTGACTATCCAGGCTGTCCTGGGCTGGAGCCCTGCTTTCTTTTGCTATTTTGTGGGTTCTGCAGCTCTAGAATTTGTTCAGAGCCATTTTTATAGGTGCTTGGAAGGACCTGGGGTGAAGCTTAAGCAAGTCACTGCTTTCTGGCTGCCATCTTGGATCCACCCCTCTAGAGTTACAATTCTTATAATGATTGAAGAGGGAGGAAATATGGCCATGTGAGCCCACACCACCCCCATTTCAGTCTTCAGTCAAGCCTAGACTCTGACTCCTAAGGAGAAGCTCCTGGAGCCCAAGGTTGTAGCTCAATCATCTAAGAAATATCTTTTCCTCCAAAGGAACAAGTATAGAAGATCAGAGTATATCTCCTGCGCTCCTGACCAAAAGGACCTACAAGTCTATCTTCAATCATATTGACATTGGGTCTTTCAACAAGATCAGATGTAGGCCTTAACGTTGTCACCTCATCCCATGATTGACTTTAAAGGTGACTGAGGCTACTCTGGTACCAAAGTGGAACCCATTGCTTCCCTCAGCATCTCAAAGCCCGCAATAGTCATACCTCTGGTCCCAATACAGGCTTCCTACAGCCTAGGAAGGAAGAACACTAAGTGTATGGTGAGCCCAAGATACCACCACTACACACCTCCCAAAGAAGACTTGTACCTGGTACTTCTTCTGCCCCTACTCCAGCCTGGTAGGAAATGTAAGATTCTTAAGGGCAAGGAATCATTTTACCTTTCTCTGTATTCCCAGTGCTTAGCACAATGGCTGGCACATAAATGCTTCTTTATGGATAGATAGATTGATTGGATTAAAGGACATTTAAGCCAAATGATCACCATTGTATGAGTATAGCATGAAAAGACCTGGTGCTCTTATGCTGGAACCCTCCTACTCTGTGGCTATGGAGTTGCTGTTCATTCTACAAACAATGTCTAATCCAGAAGAAGAGTATTATAGTTATGCCTCCTTCCATGGCTACTAGCTTGGTTACTGGATCTTATTTTTGGTGATCCTCTCTTGCTATATCATGACCAAAAGGCCATTAGAAATGCAGGACTGGAGTCAGGATGACAGTTAGATATTTGGAAGTTTCCTCAAATTCCTGAAATCATGAGAGTAGATGAACTTTTCAAAGACTAAAATGTTGAGGGAAAAGAAAAGATGGCCAAGACAGACAGAGTGAACCCTTAAACAAAGAAATGGCCACAAAAACTAATACTGTTTTGTCTCTACCCTTCTCTTTATTGACAAACTTCTTGAAAGAGTAGTCTATACTGGCTATCTCCACATCAGTATCCACTGTATCCTTGAACCCTTGAAATTTGCCTCTATGTTGGCATCCTACTGAAATTACGCTCCAAAAGATTACCAAGAGCTGCCTAATTGCCAAGGCCAATGGCTAGCGGGTGCAGTGGATAAAGCACTGGACCTGGAGTCAGGAAGACTCATCTTCATGAGTTTAAATCTGGCCTCAGACACTTACTGGCTATGTGACCCTGGGCAAATCACACAACCCCTGTTTACCTCAGTTTTCTCATCTGTAAAATGAGGATAATAATAACATAATAATAATAATTCAGGGTTGCTATGAGGATCAAAAGAAATAATTTTAAAGCACAGTGCCTGGTGCATATTGAACATTCCATAAATGTTAGTTATTACTTTCTCAGTTCTTCGATATTCCTGAAAATTTTGGTAGTTTTAACTACCTGTTTCTTCTCCATGATCTCTTTTCCCTTAACTTCTAAGCTATTTTGTTTCTCCATTTGTCCACCTTTTCATTCTTTTTCCAGTTTCCTTTGCTGACTCTTTTTTGTCTTTCCACCTCCTGTTTTCATCTCTACCCAAAGGCTCTGCCCTCCCAATGCCCTCCATATTCTACTCCCTTATTGATCTTATCAGCTCCTCAGTCTCCAGCTATGGCTACTTCACGTCTATGTAGATGACTCCAGATCTGTATCTTTGGCTTGGATCTCTCCCCAAAGCTTTAGCCCCAAATTTCCAACTCCCTATTAGATATATAAACTTCAATATCTTGCCAACATTCCTCGAACTCAACATTTCTGAATTTGAATTTAAACTCCCCAAAGCTGTTCTTCCTCAACTTTCTTATCTGCTGAAAGAAAAAAATAGCATCATCATTCTCTCAGCTGTCCAGGCTTGAAAACACAGGGTCATCTTTCATCACTGAGTACATATACATATACTGTGACCATGTTTTATCGTGTCTGCTTTTGGGATCCTTTATATCCATGTCCTTCTTTCTATTCCCTTCTTTCTATCACCATCCTAGTTCAGACTGTCATTACTAATCACCTCGATTATTACGGTAGCTTATTAATAACTCTCCTCATCTGCATCCCTTCCATTTCAATCTAACTGACATAGAGATTCCACATTATTCTCTCTAAAGCACATATGTGATCAGAGTCCAGCATTATGGTAACCAATGCCCAAATACTGCCAAATAGAGTCCAAATTCCATAGCCTGCCATTCAGGGTCATGCACAAGTTTTTGGCTCCAATCAACTTTTTCAGGTTTGTATCACATTGTTCCTTGCAATGTACTTTATGCTTTTTGCCAAAGTAGACTAGTTATAGGGGCAGCTAGGTGGCATAGAGAGCTGGGGCTGAAGTCAGGAAGACTCATCTTCATGAGTTCAAATCTGGCCTCAGATACTTCCTAGTTGTGTGACCCTGGACAAGTCATTTAACCCTGCTTGCCTCAGTTTCCTCATCTATAAAATGAGCTGGAGAAGGAAATGGCAAATCACTGCAATATCTTTGCCAAGAAAACCCCAAATGAAGTCACAAAGAGTTGAGCACAACTGAAACAACAACTGAAGACTAATTGTTGTGTGAACATGTCCCATGCTCTCTAATCTCATATACTTGGAAAGGACTTCTTCCCATTTCCAACTTCTGAAAGCATTCCTATCTTTCAAGGACTTCCTCTGAAGCTACCTAATCTATGAAGCCTTCCCTATTCCCTGCTGGCATAAGTCGAATGCGGAATAGCTGATTAACTAGAATTAGAATGGACCTCCAAGGTTGTTTAGTCCATCCCGTACCTTATGAAGAATCCTTGAAATAGCCTTGTCACTTCCACCTATTGTTCTTCTTCCTGCCTTCTGCAACCTAAAAGAACAAGCCTAACCTTCCTTCCACAAGACAGCCCTTCAAATGCTCACCAATGTAGCTATTGTTCTTAAACCCCCACACCGTTCAAGTCTTCTTTGTTCATTTCCTTCCAATGATCACCACATGGCATGACTTAGGACCCTCAACTATCTGGACTGCCCTCTGGATGCCCTCTGCCTGATCAGTGTCCTTCCTAAAATGACCATGATACTTAGATATTGCCTGAGTGGGGGAAAATACAGTGGCATTCTCACTTTCATTGTCCCGAATCCATATGCCACTTGTAATATATAATATAGCCTAGTACTGTGTTTGCTTTTCTTGGCTTCAATATGACCCTGTTGACTCATATTGGGCTGGCAATCCACAGAACAAGACAAAACAAACAAACGAAACACCCAGATAGTTTTCAGGTGAACTTTCTAGCCATGACGTCTTCAAGTTCCACTTGGGTAACTGATTTGTTGAGCTCTCACTTTGTACTTACTGTGTATTTATCATGGTCTGCTATATAATATAGCTATTTGTGTATATGTCTTATTTCTCCTACTGCATCATAAACTCTTCAAATGCGGGAACTATGTCATATATATTTGTGTTTTCCTCAGAGCTTGGCACAATGTCAAATGGTACAACATTAAATGGATTGAAATTAATACCTCTACCCTATATGCCAGCTAAATTGGATGACTCGCTGCCCCATACTCCCCAAAGCTCTGTATTTTCTCCCTTTTCCTTCTTTGCTCATCTTATTCCTTCTGTCTTGAATGTTTCCTTCCCCTCCCTCCAATGCATCTTTGCCAGCAGAAATTGTCTTTCAAGGCCCATTTCAAATGCCATTTTATTCATACAAGCTTTCCTGATCTCTCCAACTGGATGCTACTTTCTCTCTGCTGTATATTCACAACACTTTGTATCTTTCTTATCACCCAAGATTTAGTAAAATGATTTATATATGTATCTGATCCACCCTATTAGTGTGTAAACTCCTTGAAGCCATAGCCATTTATCAGGGATGTTGTAGGAGATCTTATTCATTGTGCAAAGAATTGGACCAGATGACTTCTAAGATTCCTTACAACTCCAAATCTATCATCATACTGCATGTGAGTGTGTGTATATATGTATGCATGAATGTATTATGTATGTATATGTGTGTATGTATATAGACACATATAAAACATATACATGCACACATATACATGCATACGTACCCATAAGTATATATTTATATACACATATATGCACATATGTAGTAGATAGAGAAATTATATATATCTTGCAAAAGACATACATAATATCATATTCTGTAATATAGGACCCCAAAATACTTCAGTCATTTCAGTAATGTTTGACCCTTCATGACCCCATTTGGGGCTTTCCCAGCATGGATACTAGAGTGGCTTGCCATTTTCTTCTCTAGCTCATTTTACAGATGAGGAAGCTGAGGCAAACAGGATTAAGTGACTGGCACAGAGCCACACAGCTTATAAGTGTCTGAAGATGAATTTGAACTCAGAAAGATGAGGCCGGGCTCTATCTACTGAGCCACTTAGCTGCCCCACCCCCATACTCATATAGTAAGCATTTCTATAGTTAGTACTATGTGCTTACCCGATGCTCAGTAACTAACCGTTGGATAAATAATTCTTTCCTTGATTTGGTCGATTATTTGAATTGACCAGATAGATCCTTTATTTAATTAGATTGACATGATTAAGCAGATATTTTGGTGTCGTTCAGGCACAATTTCTGAGCTATAGCTCTTATGATGGCAGAGTGGCAGGGAAGTACTTTTGTAGGATTGAAGACCATTTAAACCAACGGCTATTGAATTAAATGCATGCATTGACTTCTAATGCGAACATGTGCTTTTAGTAAAACCGTGCGAAGATATTTTCAAGTTACAGTGGGGTAAAATCCATGGGCATGTCTGACTAGAACTTTTTCTCTTAACTAGTTCCCATATTGTAAAATAAAAGGAATCAGTTAATCAGGAAACATATTTATTGATCACATGTACCATTAGTCATCCTATTTATTTACTTTTGTTGAATGAGTGTTTCTAAAACAGCTGGGGGAGGATCTGTGGGCCTAATGGACTAGAACCCAAAGAAAGTCTCCAAAGCTGAGTGAAAAAAAATTAGCTATCTGTCAGTTATGCATACAAGGATCTTGCCTATGGCCCCCTCAATGCCATGCACGTGGCTTATAATTTTATGTTCAAAATGCTGGTGAAATTATAATCCTGTTGTAATTCCATAGGAGGCTCATTTATCAGCCTGGGGAGTACATGCAGTTGGCAGGTGGCCAATGCCTTCCCCCTCCTTCCTGGGTTACGCTGTCTCTGTGACTCAGCACAGATCAGACATTTTAATAGCTTTGGATCCAAAGTTTGAACTTGCCCCCAAAAGAAAGTCTCCTGACTCTCTTCTCTACCTCCTCCACTCCCCTCCCGCTTCACTGTCTAAGCCCCACATCCAATTTATCAGCTTGTCAATTTTAAACCAAACTTGGAGTCAGAGTTTCATTTACTCTTGGAAGAAGTTCAACTTCTTCCAAGAAAAGAAAAAAAAAAAGAAGGAAGGGGAAGGGTGTCTCTTTTTAACAAGCCTAGTCAAACAAAAATGGCTCATGGAAGAAGCTTTACAGCACCAAGTGCTTCTGAGAAAAACAGTATTTGGGACACGTTAAGTGTGAGTGAATTAAAAACAGACTGTTCAAAATGTCTTAGGCATGCAACTGGGTTTACCAAGCAAGGCTGACATGTTTTTGATTCTGTGGAAATCATGGCAATCAATATGAAGGAGGGTGATACCATGTCACCCTCTTCTCCTCCCCCCAATAAAAAAAATTGTGCTCATTTCATTTTCTGGTCTGGTTTCATTTATAGCCACTGGGCACATATAATTAATTCCTTAGCAGTCTGTTCAGGCAGAGAGCCTCCTGATCTATCATTTTACCATTCTACTAATGTGACGTCTATTTCTAATTAGGCTTTTAGACTCAGTGACTATTCCATTTCCATTTTGTAGAAATTCTTAGCAGGGGAGTTGATTGAAGGACAGGTTGAGAAGGAGATAAGGAGTGGATTTTTCATCTGGTACATATATTTACATGTTGCCCTTCCTTTTAATCTATTCCTCTTTATCTATTTATCTATCATCTATTATCTATCCATCCATCCACCCATCCATCCATTCATCTGTCCTTATAAATGTGTGTATTTATACATGCACACTATATATATACATATATATATACACGCATACATATACATATACACAGTAGATGGAAGACAATTTCAGAGGAAAACAATCTTCTGTGGCAGATGGCAATTGAGCTGATTCTTAAAGTAAGCCTTATGAATTTCCTACAAAGTTGAAATGGGAATAGATTGGGTAGAAGCAGTTATACTTAAGGTTAAAGTGCCTACTCAGTAAGTAATGTATGCATGTATACATACGCACATACAAACCTAGTATACATATATGTATACATATACACATACATGCATACATCTGTGTGTGTGTATATGTACATACATATACTTACACATATACACACACATATATCCAGTGCAGCCAACTGATTGTTGCTAATTGCCATGTCTCTTGGGGATAGTGAGAAAGACAATGATGACAGGGTGGCCTTTTCTGACTAGAAGATATCGGAAAAGGTCATCCGATTCAAGTCACTGCCTCCTCTTTCTCTCACCAAAGCCCATGTGAACAAATGGGAAATGTGCCAGGTCACAGTGTCAGCTTCCAACACAAGACTCAATCAGGCTGGAGTCAGGGATAACTCCAGTGGACCTAGAAATAGACACTTGCAGAGCAGAGGCTACCTCACTTGTTCCTTGATGATGAAAATGAAGCCTTTCTCATGGCAGTGGCAACAGCTAACTTCCCGACTAGATATTCTAGGGACGCTGAAGTTGATGTTTCCTTTTTCCTTCTTCTGTTTTTCCTTCATAAGATCTATTCATCTAATTGCTGGAGGGCCTGGGTACTTTTCATCACACTTCCAACCTCACTCCTTCAGCTGAATAAGCCAAGGATATCCTTTAGTAGGTTCTCTCCAAAAGACCAGGTTGTGGCTGCTTTTATAGAAGCACCACTGTTTTCACCCTCATTATTTAAAAATCTGCTGGTGCTCAAGACAGACATGATGGTAAAGTCAAAATATGCTGGGTCAGGAATCAGAGGATTCAGATGCAAATGTCACTTCTGCCATTTATGACCTGTATGACCTTGGGCAGGTAACTTCATCCAAGACTTTAGGCCTCATTTTCCTTGTCTTTCCTTTCCTTACCCTTTGGATAAGCCACTGGGTTCCTTCCATTTCTAGGTCTATGATGGAAAAGTGTATAATGGAAAGCATATCACTACAGATGAACAGGCAGAGAATATGGATAAACTAGGAAACCTAAGAACTGGGAAAAACTGAATATTTAGAAAACATTTACTTTCTCCATCTGGCCAGGACAGGTACATATAGGGTATGGTTGGTGGGTTGGGGTGGTGAAGTGAGTGACAGGGAAGCCATAAGAATTTCATTATTTCTAGTAGAATGTACGCTTCTTGAGGACAGGAATCACTTTGTATTTATCTTTGTGTACTCAGCACCTAGCACAGTGTCTGACACAAAGTTGGCCCTTAGGAGATGCCTAGTGAATTCAGTCTCAACACCTAGCATGTAGTTGGTGCTTAATAGATGCCTATTGCATTAAATTGCACTGTGTTGCAATGATAGGGTAGAGGGGCTAGGAAATCATCTCCCTGCCTCTCCCTCCTTACTTGTTGTCCCAGTGCCTTTTGGACCTGATGTGTTCTTTTCTCTTAAGTCTCGGCTCATGAGGACTGGGAAAGTAGAAGCTTCATTGTCTTCCAAGCACACAACAACACCTCAGTAGACCCCGCCCCCCCCCCCAAGCCCCTCATGTGCTCTCTCACAGACATTGGCATTCATGATTGATAGTGACTCATAGGAGACAGAGGCAGCAGCCTTCTTTAGACCCACCCCCACAAGCTTTTGCCCTCCAGGCTGCCCCCTGCCTTTTTCGTGGTAACTGATTTCTTCACCACTCCCTTGGGCTTTGAGAATAGGCTTGCAAAAGCATTCTCTGTATGTATGTAGTCTTTATTATACATTGATTTTTTTATTATAGAAGAAGCAGTCTTTATTATACATTGTCCTCAATGCACTGTAATCTCTCTGTGCTGCTGACATTTTCCCTAGTGAAATTGTGCGTATCATGCAATAAGTTCTCCACATGTATGTATTCACCTGTGGTTTATATGCAGATAATTGGGGTTGAGATAACACCTCTGGACCTCCCCAGTGTGTCTTTGCCTGTTTTTTTAATAATCAAGCTATGGTTTCTCAGGTGAAACAGTCCCTCACCTGCACACCAACAGAGAAAAGAGACTGTTGTAAATCAAATTGGATCTCATTAATTAGCCCAGAGTAATCACGCTGTAATTATACTGTAGTATTTATACAGGGCTGGGCCCCCAACCCCTACTAAGCAAGCCCACGATCTCTACTATGAACCAAGATAACGTCATTCTGCCATTGAGTTCAAGGGGGATTCTATTGAGGTAAGGTTGGTAGGTATTCTGTAGGGTGCTGAGGAAACCAGACATCAGATTCCAAGCCAGAAGGGACCTTAGGCACCTTCTAGTCCAACCCCTCGTTTATGTGCATCTGTATTGGTAATTAAGGAGGGCTTTTAGCACTTATTCAATCAAGTGCCCTTGAAGAGTTTGGCCTTTGTTTCCTTGATTAAATTAGGAGTCCTCCATGACCTCCTTGCCTCAAGGAAAAGCCTAGTTTACATGGGTTTGAGTGACATGTTTGTGATATCAGAAGCTTTTAGACCACATGGGTTTAAGTTGCATTTTTGTGACGCTTTTAGGTCACATGGGTAAGTCGCATGTGTGACTCGCTTTTGTCCTTGAACAAGCTATATAAACCCAGAGGTTGGCGTTCTCCCTTGAGACTTTCACTCCTGCAGGAGCGTTGGCGTGGGACTCTGGGCAGCTGCTCTAAGAGCCTCCCGGCTCGTTAACCCAGATGTTGATGGTTTCTTGGTAACTATGAATTGTATTTGATCTATTTATAATGTATGTTTGTAATTTGTTTGTATTTGCTCTGAAGTTCAGGGTGCTGGCTTTTTCTCCTGAACTAAGTGAATGATATTTGTACGTTTGATTGAAATAAGGTGGTTAACCCCCTAATGTTACTTTACTTAGTAAAGCAGATCAAAAGAACCCGTGCCAGCAGCGTTCTTGTTGTCAGGATCATGTTGGTCTTTCACTCCCACAGCAGCTGCCAGCTGGATTGTTGCTACAGCATGTAAGGTCTGGCAGGTAGGAAATAGCAGAAGCAAGTTCTCTGACTCCAAACCTAGTGCCCAATCTACCATAACACAAGAGAATCAATGTTTAAAGAGGATACTCTAGCTTCTCATTCACTGGCAACATATTTCATTTCAACGAAGAATCCTGGAGGAAAACGAATAGTCTCATGGCCTGTCTGTTGCTTCATAGTGCCAGTCCTCAGTGAGAAGCTATATTGCTAGACTGTGCCTGTTCTGAGAGTAGGTACCATGTGGCGGCTGCCAGTTTAGTATAGTGTTCAAAGAGGTATGTGCATGTGTCCAATCTAGGCAGCCACATGGTAAAGCGGATAGATTAAAGTGCTGGACCTGGAGTCAGGGGAAGACCTGAGTTCCAATTTTGCCTCAGATATTTACTGGCTTGTGAGACCCTGGTGAAAAAAAAAATCAGCTTTAGTCTGCCTCAGGTTCTTCATCTGTAAAATGGGCATAAAATAATGCCTACATCTCAGGGTTCTTGTGATAATTTTCATCATTCAGTTGTGTCTGACTCTCCATGACTCCATTTTTGGATTTTCTTGGCAAAGATACTGGAATGGTTTCCCATTTTCTTCCTCAGTTCATTTTACAGAGGAGGAAACTGAGGCGAATAGAGTTAAGTGACTTGCCCAGGGTCACAGGCCAGATCTGAACTCAGGAAGAGGAGTCTTCATGATTCCAAGTCCAAGGATCTATCCACTATACCATCTAGCTTCCCCATTGTGAAAATAAAATGAGATAATAAATATAAAACAACTGGCAAATCTTAAAGTGATGCAGGAATGCTATCTATTGTTAGGAATAATTATAAAAGTTAAAATATTGAAATTATGTACTTTAAAAATTAGAAAACTATTCAAATTAAAATGACAACTCATCACAGTGA
>JAQQSZ010010071.1:0-12605 GCA_028646595.1 Phalanger gymnotis
TACTACAAGCAGCCAGAAAGAAACAATTTGAGTATTGTGGAAACACAATCAGAATAACCCAAGACCTAGCAGCTTCTACACTAAGAGATCGAAGGGCTTGGAATACGATATTCTGGAGGTCAATGGAGCTAGGATTAAAACCAAGAATCAGCTACCCAGCAAAACTGAGTATTATGCTCCAAGGCAAAATATGGACTTTCAATAAAATAGAGGACTTTCAAGCTTTCTCAGTGAAAAGACCAGAGCTGAATAGAAAATTTGACTGTGAAACACAAGAATCAAGAGAAGCATGAAAAGGTATTCAAGAAAAAGAACAAGAAAAAGAAAAAATAAGAATCTGCCATGGATAGTGTCACTGAGGAGGCATCCAGTGATATAAAGAATAGCCATTTGAATATAAAAATGTTTTGCAAATACTTTATATTAGCATTTTCAAGGATTAAAAAGAATGATTAAACTAACCAAACAACATTTTCTTTGAATAGAGAATTTACTGATGCTTTTAGTTTTTACATCACACAACATGGTTATTTCTGGATCATTTTCCGCACCCCATCCCTACCCAAATCGGGAAATAAATTATCCTTTGCAACAAAGAAAAAGAATTAAACAAAAATAAGTTCATAGGTTGACCACTCTGATAATGATTCAGTGAATGAATTAAAAAACATTTATCAAGCAACTACTTCATGCCGTATACTGTGCTATACACAGGGATACAAGAATAAAAAAGGGAGATAGTTCCTGTCCTCAAGGAGTTTATAACCAATATGGGGGAGAGCACTACATGAGTGGTAGGCAGGAAATGGGATGTCTAGAGACTGAAAAGTTTGGGGAGTTGGTCTAGTCTCTGACAATGAAATAGTTAATTTCTTGCCAAGGCCAATCTCTCTATACGTGCACTTGATACCTTCATTTCCTCCACTTTTTCAGTGCAACCTCAACTCTCTCTCTCTCTCTCTCTCTCTCTCTCTCTCTTTCTCTCCTTCAACATCTTCCTATCTACTACTTCCTTCTCTGCTTTTCTTAACCAAACTGTCTTAGCCCAAGGTTGTCTACTCTTGCTGTCATCATTTCCTTTCCTCTCACCCAATCCTGGCTTCTGGCTTCTGACCTCATCAGTTAAATGAAATTTCCAAAATTCCAAATTTCCAAAATTACCAGTGATCTCTTAATTGACAAATTTGATAGTCTTTTTCCATGCAGTATACAGGCTCTGGACTTACTGTCCCAAAATCATGCTTAGATTAGTGAGCTGAGCTTCCATAACAAGTTGCTACTCTTTACTTTGGGCTTGTAAGTGTAGCTCTGAAGGGACAGGGCTTTTCTTCCAAATATCATTATTTATAAGCCCCTATCAAGGGTGCTTTTCCCAATATCAATTGCCAGTTAGTAAATCCACAACATTGTAAAACTAGTTTATATTAATTAGATTTTATAAAAGGATACTTCCTCAGAAGTTATAGTACATTCTCCTGTAGTATTTGGAGAAAATGGAGTTGAACAAAATAATTACTAGAAAACATTGCTTCTACCAAGCTCATCTGTGGGTTTAGCATAGATAATAGCTGAATCTCACCATTCCTTTCAGGACATGATGTTTTGGCTGCTAGGTTGAAACAAGGTGGGGATAGGGACACAACAGAGGTTCCATCTCCTCTGTGTGTTGATTTCTTCTCAGAGTCTTTCTTTTCTTTGAGGTGCTTTATATATATCATCTCATTTGATGCTCACAGTGACACTGTGATCTAGATACTGCAGGTATTTTTATGTCCATTTTACCAATGATAAAATAGAGGCTGGGAGAGGTTAAGAGACTTACTTAGAGCCACACAAAGAGTGTCAGAGACAGGGTTTGAACATATATTATTCAATGCTCCACACTACTTTTCTTATGAAATGAAAATGAGATACTATGTATGAAAGTGCTTTGTAACTATTATGTACTATATTTAAATGACTAAATTTAAATTATTTTTATTATTCTTATCATAATAGATGTGTATTCTATAGGTGGAAACTCACTCTAGTGATTAGTCTGAGTCAATATTTAGTCTGAAACTACATGGTATCAAATTTGTTTAATTTGGCTTTTAAAATATTGAGATTCACTAACTCAGTGGAAGCACAGGTAAACTAGCTGAAGTAGCTTAGACTTGAATACTTTGGGGGTATCATTGATGAATATATTTCCTCCACCAATACAAGTACAACCCATCAATGTCCTCTCATCTTGCAAAATTCTCGTCCACATTTGTCCACAAATTTGACAAAGCAGATCTCATCAATATGCTAAAGGTCTTTCTTTATATTTTATGACATCTTAAGTGCTTCACTAGTTTTTAGATTAATTTAGAAAAAATAATTGTTTCATTAATATTTTTCCCACATTGCAGCTATTTTTGATATTGTATAGCTATACCTATAGAGAGATCAGGCAGCTATGTGACACAGCGGATACAGAACCTGGTGTCCAGAAGACATCCTCTGGAATTCAAATCACATCTCAGAAAATTACTAGCTGTATGAACCTGGGCGAGTCACTCAACCCTGTTCACTTGTTTCCTCATCTGCAAAATGAGCCAGAGAAGGAAATGATGAAGCACTCCAGTATCTTTGCCAAGAAAACCACAAATAGGGTCATGAAGAGTTGGCCATGACTGAAAAATGAACAACAAAAGCAAATAGAGAGTCAAGAGAGAAATGAATTTTAATTCTTTTTTGAGGAATGGAACAGAATTTATCAACCTTTCCAGACTTTTCTGATTCTAGTCCTTGTGGTTTCCATAGAATACAGTAGCATGACTAGAGGAGCTTAAAAGTGGTTTCTCATCAAATTTTCATTTATTTCCTTTTCTATTTGTGGAATGAGAGCACAATTAGGGTGGAGAGTAAACTATGATTAAAAACTAAGGACAAAAATGTGTTTCTGACCAGAATTTAAATGAAAAGTGAGCTGAGAATGAGAAAGCACAGAAAAAAAGAAAGTAGTTTAAAGAAAGGATATAATTTCAAACTAGATATTTGCTGCCTTCTGTTGAAGCCTAGCTAAGAGAAAGTGGTTCCTATTTATTTGCTGAAAAATCTGTAGCACTCACCTGTGGAGGAAAAGCTAATTAAACCCATTACTTCTCCCCTTCCCCACCCCTAGCCATAGTGTATAAGGGAATAGTAGGTGGCTTGGAAAATACTAATCCTTACTAGGTTAGGAGGCTGAAAGAATTTGCTGAAATGAACTATGGCTGCCCCCTCCCTCCTTTCCCCACAGAGAGGCTTACTAATCACAGCAACTTCAGACTATGGTAGCAGTGGCTGAAAGAAGGAGCTCTCCCTTCATGCTTACTACTTACATCATCACTAGTCAATGGTAGGCAGAATATTAGGATGGCATTGAAAATCAAATGAGGTGGAGAAGCAACAAATGCCCTATGGTCCACCGAAGGCTTTTGGGCAGTCCAAGAAAAAAAATGTAGAGGATGTAAAAGAAAGTAAAGATGCAACAAGTGCTTTGCCCATGCCCCATTTAACCTGAAATTCACTAGTCATTATTGTGCCCATCACATAACTTGGTGGGTGAATTGCCAGTGCACATTCTCTCCTGTTTGTCATATGATCCAAAGCAACCAACTATCGACAGTCTCTACTCCGAGAGGAGCAAGAGTCATATCTTTTCGCTGTTTTCAGTTATTACTGGCATTGAACAGGGACAAAGTAAGTGCAGACATGTGCCAACACAGCTGATCCCCAATATGTGATGAACAGCAAAAACGCAAAGACTTCTTCCCCTCCCTTGATGCTTGGCCACCATCCAAATTACATGAGTGTCTGGTACTTTCTCCAAGCTTAGACGCTCAGTTCAATATTTCTTTGTTTCTGAGCATTGCTGTGGAGATTTTTTTGGTTCTAACATTAACATTTTTGGGGTGACTTTGTAAAATCGCTGATAAAAGAAATGGAAGATTGAATCATAACACAGGGTGTTTAATCTTGGGTGGAAAAATAGATGCTTGTTTACTTACATGAGAAACAAAATATTGTGCCTTGTTTGCAAAGAAGTAATAACAATTCTGAAGGAATACAATCTTTATTGCCAATTCAAATTGAAACATCCTGATTTAAGCAAATTGAACACCCATGACAAACAAATTAAAGCATACAAATTGTTAAAAAAATCTCGGTAAAGAACAGTGGTTTTTCAAGAAAGTAAACTCAGAAAATGAGGCAGTTACTAGGGTTAGTTTTTAGATTTCTAAAGAAATCATTTTCAAACATGATTCTGGAGTATAATAAACTCATTGCTGACAAGAAGTATAATATGTTGAGGCAGCTGGTGGCACAGTGAGTAGAGGACAGGCCTTGAAGTCAGGAGGACCTGAGTTCAAATGCGGCCTCTTACACTTGACACACTCATTAGCTGTGTGACCTTGGGCAAGTCACTTAACCCCAATTGCCCTGCCATCCCCCCTGCAAAACAAACAAACAAAAAGAAGTGTAATATGTCCCATTAACTAAACGTAAACAGTAAGAAAACCTGAAAAATGTATTAAAACTTGTACAGCTTAGGAAAGCAATTTTTAAACATTAATGTGATTTCATGATAAATAAAAATGTTAATAAGTGTAATTAATTGATATTAATTGAAATTCCCTTTTTTAAAATATGCTTTATGTGCAAAATAGTTTAATCATTAATTACACCTTTGCTTGGAAAGTGAGCTTGCTAGAAACCTATCTGTGGCCTGAAGAAGTTTGGGCTGTTTTAATTTTGGCACCTACCTACTGCCAAATTGTGCAGGTCTGCCCTGTAATCAGGGAGCTGGCAACATAGTGGATAAAGTACTCTACTAGGAGTCAGGAAGACCTGAGTTTCAATACTGACTTAGACACTTACTTGATGTGTGTCCACGGATAAGTCGTTTACCATCTCTTAGCCTCAATTTCCTTAACTGCAAAATGGGGGCAATAATATCATCTACTTTACAAGGTTGATTTAAAAGTCAAATGAGGTACATATTCAAAATGTTCTGCAAATTTTAAGGGATTGTATAAATATTAGCTATTGCTATAGAAAAGCAACATGACACCAGAAGATCTGAAACATTAGAAGTATGAGTTACCCTTTTACACCAATGCCCTGGCAACACATGATCCCTCATGTATATTCACCACATGTGACCCCATTCATCCTTTTTCTTCTCATAAAAACTGTATATTTTTGGGGGATAATGAGTTCCAGGTGTATGAGGAGAATGTTCTGTTGTTACCTTTATTAATATGTTATTTTAGGAAACATAAGTAGAGGCCTATGAACTACAATTTGAAAAGAATTCTGACTCACAGAGCACCCAGAGATTATTGTTAGATTTCTGCAGACACACAGATGAGAGGGGAGACTATTATTTCACAACTAATAGGGTTCCATCCTTTCTTCACATAGCAGTAAAATTACCAGAATCTTAACCTTGGAATAACACAACCTGAGTTCAAATTTGGCAGCCACTTTTTTTTTCTTGGTATTCTGCTGTGTGGAATACCTGTCGACAAGCAATGACTTACATTTACCTCAGTGTAAGCTGTGTCATTATATCTACATAGAGAAAGGAAAAATTCCATTGTTCAAAGTAAGTGAAATGCAGGGTATCCATTAGGCTTTATTTTCTTTACTGTAAGGGCTGATTGTATTTTGGACACTGGGCCCTAATTGAAAAAAAAAATAATTCTCATTTCATCTCATTTGGCCTGACTCTGTAATCATCCTCTCATTTTATTTTGATGGTGTTGTCAATCTCTGAGCTACAACATTATAACCACTAAGACTACAAAATTAGAGCTTGGTCAGCATAAAACATGAAGCTGAATATAGGTTACACTTGTTCCTTGAATTTAGCTAGCATGAAATCTAAGTGAAGCCCATAATTTGTGTCATATTTGTTTGCACGTGTACATATTTTTCCTTTCAAACCACTACCAACAGCACCACCATCCTAACCGCTGCACATGCTCATTTTTAGTGTCTTTATATGATGACATACCCTTCTTTACCATTACCTCACAGGTTGCTGTGGGTAAAGTCTTTAGTATTATTGTCATTATGGCCAAATGCACAAAAAAGTATCAGACAAAATAATACTGTCTCATTTACTTGTTTAATCCAATTGCTAATAAAATGGTAGTGTTGCCTTCAGGACTGGTGTGCACCAGTCTGCCAAGTTAGTGAAGTTAACAGGTTAAATTGACTAGGTTTTTATGGCATCTGCTCAGCTAAGGGTGACATGGGTTACACAGGAGAGGAGCTCCTAGAATGCTATACGACTATGCGAAGTTTAATATAAGGCATTTACAGAATGAGAAGAAACAGAATTCTGACTGTATCCTTATTATTTAGGAAAACTATTAAAATTTGTATCCCATTATTGAGAAGACACTCCCCATAATTTTTTTAATTATAAATTTATTTTTTATTTTTAGTTTACAACACTCAGTTTCACAATTTTTGGGGTTCCAAATTTTCTTTCTCTCCCTCTCCTCCCCTGCCCAAGACAGCATGTAATCCAGTGTAGGTTTTATATATACCTTCACAATGAACTTATTTACATAATAATCCAGTTGTAAAGAAGAATTATAACCAACGGAAAGAATCACGAGAAAGAAGAAATGAAACCAAAAAAAGAAGGAAAAAAAAAGAGCAAATAGTTTGCCTCAATCTTCATTCAGACTCCATAATTTTTTCTCTGCATGTCCATAGTTTTTTTTTCTATCATGAGACTTTTAGAGCTATCTTTGAACCTTGCATTGATGAGAGGAGAGAATTCTATCAAAGGTAGTCCTTACAGATACCATGTGTGTGTAATCATGTATAATGATCTCCTGGTTTTGCTCCCCTCACTCAGCATCAGTTCATATAAGTATTTCGAGGTTATAATGGTCTGTCTACTCCTTATTTCTCATGGTAAAATAGTATTCCATTACATTCATGTGACACAATTTGTTTAGCCATTCCCCAATTGATGGGTATCACCTTGATTTCCAATTCTTTGCCACCACAAAAAGAGCTGCTATAAATATTTTTGTACATACTGGTCCATTTCCCACTTGTGTAATCTCTTTGGGATACAACCCTAGAAGTGGTATTGCTGGGTAAAAAGGTATGCACATTTTCATAGCCCTTTGGGCATAGTTCCAAGTTGCTCTCCAGAATGGCTGGATGAGTTCACAGCTCCACCAACAACGTAACAATTTTCCAATTTTCTCACATCCTCTCCAATATTTATCATTTCCCTGTTTTTCATGTTAGCTAATCTGACAGGAGATATGTGATATCTAAGAGTTGCTTTGATTTGCATTTCTCTAATCAATAGAGATTTAGAGTATTTTTTTCATATGCCTATAGATATCTTTAATTTCTTCCTCTGAAACCTGCCTGTTTATATCCTTTCACCATTTCTCAATTGGGGAATGACTTTTATTCCTATAGATTTGACTCAATCTCTGTATATTTTAGATATGAGGCCTTTATCAGAGATACTGGTTGTAAAAATTCTTTCTTAATTTTCTGCTTCCCTCCTAATCTTTTGTTGCATTGGCTTTGTTTCTTCAAAAACTTTTCAATTTAACATAATCAAAATTATCCATTTTGCATTTTGTAATGCTCTCTATCTCTTATTGTGTCATGAATTCTTCTCTTTCCCATAATTCTGACAGGTAAACTATTCTTTGCTCTCTCAAATTGCTTATAATATCAGTTCTTATTCTTAAATCATGAACCTGTTTTGTCTTTATTTTGGTATAGGGTGTAAGATATTGGTCCATGCCCAGTTTCTGTCATACTATTTTCCAGTGTTCCCAGCAGTTTTATAAAATAGTGAATTCTTAACCCAGAAGCTGGATTCTTTGGGTTTACCAAAGAGTAGATTGCTATAGCTGTTGACTCCTGTGTTTTGTGTACCCTATTACACTGATCTATCACTCTGTTTCTTAGCCAATACCAAGTAGTTTTGATAACTGCTGCTTTATAATACAGTTTAATATCTGGTATGGGTAGACTACCTTCCCTAGCATTTCTTTTCATTAATTCCCTTGATATTCTGGACCTCGTGTTCTTCCGGATGAATTTTGTTATTATTTTATCCAGCTCTGTAAAATATTTTTTGGTAGTTTGATTGGTATGGCACTGAATAAGTAAATTAACTTAGGTAAAAGTGTCATTTTTAATATATTAGCTCAGCCTAACCAAGATCAACTGATATTTTTCCATTTATTTAGATCTGACCTTTTTTGTGCGAAAAGTATTTTGTAATTGTGTTCATATGTATCCTGGATTTGTCTTGGCAGGTAGAATCCCCAATATTTTATAGTGTCTACAGTAACTTTAAATGGAATTTCTCTTTGTATCTCTTGTTGTTGGGCTTTGTTAGTAATACCAAGTAGTACCAATAGGAATACCAAGGATTTATGTGGGTTTATTTTATATCCTGCAACTTTGCTAAAGTTATTTATTATTTTAAGTAGTTTTTTACTTGATTTTGTAACATTTTCTAACTAAATTATCTTGTCATCTGCAAAGAGTGATAATTTAGATTCTTCTTTGCCTATTCTAATTCCTTAAATTTCTTTTTCTTCTCTTATTGCTAAAGCTAACATTTCTAGTACCAAAGTGAATAATAGAGGTGATAAGGGACATCCTTGTTTCACCCCCATTCTTGTTGAGAATGCATCTAGCTTATCCCCATTACATATAAAGCTTGCTGCTGGTTTTAGGTAGATGCTACTTATAATTTTAAGGAAGACACCATTTATTACTATGCTATCTAGTGTGTTTAATAAGAATGGTTGCTGTATTTTGTCAAAAGCTTTTTCTGCATCTATTGAGATAATCATATGGTTTCTGCTAGTTTTGTTGTTGATGTGATAATTATGCTGATAATCTTCCCAATATCAAACCAGCTTTGCATTCCTGGAATAAATCCTGCCTGGTCGTAGTGTATTATTCTTGTGATAAGTTGCTACAATCTTTTTGCTAATATTTTATTTAAAATTTTGACATCAATATTCATTAGGGAAATTGATGTATAATTTTCTTTCTCTGTTTTGACTGTTCCTGGTTTAGGTCTTAGTACCATATTTGTGTCATAAAAAGAATTTAGCAGGACTCCTTCTCTGCCTATTTTCCCAAATAATCTATAAAGTACGGGAATTAATTGTTATTTAAATGTTTGATGGAATTCACATGTAAAATCATCTGGCCCTGGAGATTTTTTCCTATGGAGTTCATTGATGGCTTGTTCAATTTCTTTTTCTGAGATGTGGTTATTTAGGTATTTTATTTCCTCTTCTGTTAACCTGGGCAATTTATATTTTTGAAAATATTCATCCATATCCCTAAGTTTATCTAATTTGTGGGCATACAATTGGGCAAAATAATTTGTAATTATGGTTTTAATTTGCTGTTCATTGGAGGTGAATTTATGCCCTTTTCATTTTTTGATACTGGCAATTTGGTTTTCTTCTTTCTTTTTTTTTAAAATCAAATTGACCAAAGGTTTATTAATTTTATTTTTTTTATAAAACCAACTCTTATTTTTATTTATTAATTTAATAGTTTTCCCAATTTCAGTTTTCTTCCCATACTTTTGATGTCAGTTGTGGCTTTTGTTCAGTAGCACGTACTATGGAATTTTTACGTGCAGGGGATACATGGCTATTCCAGAATTTCTCGTCTGTTTTAAAGTGCTAAAATTTGATTTCTTGCTTTCATGACACTATTAGTATGGATCATTTTTATTTTGTGGAAAAGCTGACTTATGTTTTCAACTTCATTTTATAGCTTCTTGTTTAATGAAAACATCGTAAGTCAGTAACCACTCATTTGCTACACTGCAGGAGTTAGTCTAATTCTCTCTCTCCAGGATGTCTATCCTTTTTGTGGCAAATGGCTCTGCTTTTTTAACATTAAATTTAATCATTTCTTAATATTTTAATAAGCTGAATGGAGAAAAGAACTAATTTGAAATGGAGATGGTGTATTCTTTACAGCAAAATTAAATTGAAAATGCAAATAAGAAGCAAAATATGCATGAAAGAGACCTTGGATATAATCAGCAATGACCTCAGACACTTATTCTGGGATATGGGACCATGTCTTATTATTAGTTATGGTTAGCTCTTTAAAATGAAGAATCCTGAAGATTTTGTCCTTCATAACTATTCAGCAACATCAATTAAAATACTTGGCTATTGATAGGGCTTCAGCAATGAAGTTTCTTCTTGATAATGGTGATCTCTTACCTGGTCAACCCACAGACTACTAACTCTGCATGAAACAGAAATTAATGGGAAGAAAAAGAGTAAGAAGGATCAGGGCAAAGGAGAAGGGTCATTAATTTGGAAGATCAAGAAGCAAGAGATAAAACAGAAATAGCAAATGATCCTACTCCTCTTATTACAGTCACCTTCCTGAAATTTGTCTCTGTTTTTATTTAACATTTCTAGCTGAAGGACAATTAGAATGAAAATATACAAGGATTATGTTTGTGAAAAAGAAAGCTTTGAGTGTCTGGATTCAGAACTACATTTTTCTGATAACTTTTTCTTTCTCTCCATATTTTGTTAAAAAAAAGATTTTGGGAGCCATGCTCATTTAGCTGTTTTAACTTGGAACACTGTTCCTTATGTATGCAAACCACAAAATATGGCAATATAAATGCTCTTATGTTTGCAACTACAAATATTCTAGATCCAGTGTTTTCAACAGTGAGTTGGCAAATCAAGTTGTCTTGTTAGACAATAGTGTTTTTAGAAGGCAACAAAGTCTTAAAATGTGGTATGCATTTTTTTTACCCCTCTCACACACGCCTCAATCAGATAACACTAAAAGTATACCTGATGTGCTAAAGATTCTTGCTCAGCAGCAACATTGCCAAGTCTAATCAAACTGATAATGGATAAGCTCATGAAAGTCTCAATTCTTCCCTTCAGCTTTTAAACTTTAAGGAAGCATTTATAAATGTGGGTCAGGGGACAAGAAATCTCAGCTACTTATCTTCCTATCTTCCGATAGAACTAAAAACTCAATTATTTTCAATGAAGCACAAATTTGTTAAGGTCCTTCTACAGACCAGTAAACCAGGCACTGGGAAAAGTTGATGGCCATCAAAAAATGGAACTACACACACACACACACACACACACACACACACACACACACACACACACATACATATACATGCACACATACATATCTCAAAATAATTTTGACCAGGGTGACAGAAATAACACTCTGGAGGGATTGGGAAAGGTCTTGCATAATACATAACATTTGTGTGTAATTTTTTTTCAATTATTTAAGTTTGCAACAATTTAAGTAAAATAAGTTTGATAAATCATTATGAACTTCACATTCTTTACTGGAAAGTTGACATGTAGTTTGCAATGTTTATTAAATATAGTATGTTTCTTTAACAATTCTAACACAAAAAATGTTAAACCTGCCAGCCTAACAGTAATAAACAGATATCTACCTTAGACATACAATTACAATTATATTGGCTGGAACGTTAGTTTATGCTAAATAATGGAGTAGGTGGGGGGAATAAATTGCAAATAGTTTTGCATATCAGTAAAAGGAAGGGCTATATCCATCTTCCAAAACCTCAATGATCCTTTGCACCGGATATTTACATTCTTTAATTGCAGGAAAGCATTCTATTAAGTTTTTCAACTGCAGTAATAATTAGAAAAAATTAAGCTGTTTCCTTAACTCTTTGTTACTCTAAGTTCAATTAGTATTACTCTTTTAATTCTTATACTAATTTGGTTGAAGTTTTTATTTGTTTGTTTAACCTTAGCCTGACAGTGTTTAGTCTGGATTTGCAATGTTTGCTGCTGATGTTATTAATAATTTTAGCTTTCGGAATTGAAATGATAATGAAACAAGGATCATAGGTCCTAACTTATCTTTTTCTCATTTTTTAGCACCAGATACTGACCAGAATGATTTATTGATTTTTAGATTCTTTCAAGGGTACACATTTACCCATGTTGGATAGCACAGAAAGAGAGATAACTTAGATTTGAGACTTGTAGAAACTTTGTCCACATTGTTTACTTCTGCAAACATTTGACTTTAGTAGAAATATAACTTGATGATTCGAAAGAAACTCAAAAGCTATGTAAAAAATTGGGAAGGCCATCAATATAGTATAGTCCAAATTCCTTTGGTTTTTCCTGCCTTGTTGTCAACTGATCTGGAGAGCTGAATGTGAATGTTCCTGAAGTTAATGGTTTAGTTTCCAGTCATTCTTTTTTTTTAAATTTTTATTTAATATGTTTAGTTTTCAGCATTGATTTTCACAGGAGTTTGAATTACAAATTTTCTCCCCATTTCTACCCCCCCACTCAAGATGGCATATATTCTGGTTGCCCTGTTCCCCAGTATGCCCTCCCTTCTATCACCCCACTACCCTCCCATCCCCTTTTCCCTTCCTTTCTTGTAGGGCAAGATAAATTTCTATGCCCCATTGCCTGTGTATCTTATTTTCTTGTTGCCTGCAAAAACTTTTTTGTTTTTGTTTTTCAACATCTATTTTTTAAAACTTTGAGTTCCAAATT
>JAQQSZ010010072.1:0-12604 GCA_028646595.1 Phalanger gymnotis
TTAGTCTATTTTTTAAGGTGTCGTTTTCTTCAGTATATTTTTCAGTATTTTTTTGGGTCTCCTTTAGCAAGTCATTGACTTGTTTTTCATGGTTTTCTCACATCCTTCTGGTCATTTCTCTTCCCAATTTTTCCTCTACTTCTCTAACTTGCTTTTCCAAATCCTTTTTGAGCCCTTCCATGGCCTGAGACTAGTTCATGTTTTTCTTGGAGGCTTTTGTTGTAGGCTCTTTGACTTTGTTGACTTCTTCTGGCTGTATGTTTTGGTCTTCTTTGTCACCAAAGAAAGATTCCAAAGTCTGAGACTGAATCTGGGTGCATTTTCTCTGCCTGGCCATATTCCCAGCCAACTTACTTGACCCTTGAGTTTTTCAGCGGAGTGTGATTTGCTAGTACAGTTAAGAGAATTATGTTCCACGCTTGGGGGGCGGGGTACGCCAGCTCTGCCTCACCAGCACTCCTTCCCCAAGAACCTCCAACCAGGACTGGACTTAGATCTTCAGCAAGCTCTTCACTCGTGCTCTGATCCACCACTTAATTCCTCCCACCAGGTGGGCCTGGGGCCAGAAGCAACTGCAGCTGTAGTTCTGTAGCTGCCCCATCTCCACTGCCCCCAGGGTGGTGGCTGAACACACGAACTCCTTCCACTCCTACAGCTTTTCCCACTAACCTTCTCTGTTGTCTTTGGTGTTTGTGGATTGAGAAGTCTGGTAACTGCCACAGCTCACTGATTCAGGGTGCTAGGGCACGCTCTGTCCCCGGCTCCTGGTCTGGTTGGTCCACGCCGCCCACACTGGGCTCTGCTCCACACTTCTCCACTCAGTTCACAGCTCTGTGTGGGATAGACCTTACCCAGAGACTGTCCTGGGCTAGAGCCCTGCTTCCCTCTGCTACCCTGTGGGTTCTGCAGTTCTAGAATTGGTTCAGAGCCATTTTTGATATGTTTTTGGAGGGACTTGGCGGGGAGCTCACACTAGTCCCTGCTTTCCAGCTGCCATCTTGGCTTCACCCACCCCCAAGATGCATAATTTTTAAAAAAAATTTTATATTTTTTGAAATGACACGAATTTCAAAAAAAAAATTAAAAGGTTAAAGAAAGTAGATTTCCAGGGGGAAGCAATAGACCAAATAAGTTTGGGAACTTCTGGATTAGAGCATGCCTAGATACTGTGAAACTGGTTCTGGTCTGCTTACCACATAGTGAAAAGGAAGATTTTTGACTAGCTGAGTAGAGAGACCTAGGGCGCATTAAAAAAGGCACTAGACAACAAAGGTATTCTCTTGAATGGGTTCTTTCTGAACTTGCTGGAATTGGTGAAAGAGGATGAATGGCTAAGGGCTGCTGAGTGGGGGAGGAAGCTTTCTTTCACTCAGAAATGCCATCATGACTTTCTTTTGCTTAGGCCTCTGTTTTGTCCATTTTTTTCTTCCTTCCAGATTAAAGGACATTGAAGATGGCTATAATATTATGGGCTTGGAAAGGTTTGAAGAGCAAGTCACCAGGAGATATGAGAGTGAAGCCCATCCTGAGTTTTCACATCTACTTAATCCAGCCTTGAAGCTCCAAGGAAAAGGACTACATCTGCGATCCAGTCTAGTGGAAGCCGAACTGAGGACTCATCTAGAATTGATGCTAGATTTGTAACCAAACTTCACGGGAACAAGGCTACGTAGAAACTTTGTTAAATATGAGCCTATTCTCCCCAGAGACTGGAGGGGTAAAGGGGAGCGCCTTCCCTCCAAGTGTTGGTTGGGGGATAATTGTGTTCTATTATTGCTATATCTGCCAAGTAAATTTCTCTTTGTAAAATTCAATTTATGTTATTGGTTAAATGAAACTGGAGTGTTAATCACTGGGAATTGGAGGTGGTGGTGTAGGGAAGCATTGCAGAATGAGAGCTTAAGCTGATAGCATTAAAGATACTCCACCACCTCCCAGAATACCTGAGAGTGGGTATGTAGCTAGTCCCACCCTGGCAGAGGGAGGCCTGAGAGATTCACTACATGCACTACATGTACAAAAACATTTTTAGTTGTTGGAGTGGAGCCACTCAGGCCTAGAACATTTGCATTCTTGGATACGGTATTGGATTTTTGATTTACGTTAAACTTGTACCTACAAACCGCAAATGATACAATTGCCTGACAGAGTTCCGAAGGTACTTTGCTTATGTCATCTCTAAACTAGTTAGCCAAGTAGAATGAAATGGTTAAGATAAATTGTGTCTGTATTCTAATAAGGGTAGGCAATAAGGATATCACTCTGGTGTCTCAGAGGTAATAGCTCCATTGTACTCTGTCCTGGCAGATCACACTTGGAGTATGGCGTTCAGTGCCAGACACATTTTAAAGAAGGCTATTGATAAACTGGAAAATGTCCAAAGGCCAGACATGGTGGTACAAGCCTCTAGTCCCTGCTCTTGGGAGAGTATTTTTTTTAAATTTTATTTTAGACTCAAGCGCCAGAACACAAATATAGAATAAAGAAAAGAAACAAAACATATCATAAACTTAAACATTGAAACTAAATGCAAAGTAAGAAAAAAAACGCGTCATGTGCATAGCAGAACGTAAGCGAGGATTCAAAATATGTAACAATAAATTTTCATTTCGAGAAAGCCTGTATGATAAATAATACACGTGTTGAGAATTGTCCATCTTTTCTTTGCTTCCTTGTGAGTTTTCTTTTGTTCTCTGCTGTGTGCTGTGTACTGCTAGGTCTCGTGTAATTCTAATTGTGGTACCATCATATTTAAATTGTTTTAATCTTGATACTTTTAATATTTTATCCTCGAGCTGGGGATTTTGGAATTTGACTATGATATTCCTATGAGTTTCCTCATAGGAATCTTCTAAATGATGATGGATGGAGTTTTTCTATTTCTACTTCCTTGCCTTGTTCTAATGCTTCAGGACAATTTTCTTTAATTATTTCTTGGGAGAGTCTTGAGGCTGGTAGATAATTTGAGTTCAGAGGGTTCTGAATTATAGTAGGGCTAAAACCAATTGGGTATTCACATTAAATCTGTCACTAATGTGGTGAGCCCTGGGGAGTGGAAGGCCACCAAGGTGCCTAAGAAGGGGTGAAGGGGCCCAGATTGGAAAAATAGAGAAGGTTAAAGCTTCTGTGGCAGTTAGCGCTGGAATTAGGCCTGTGAATGGTCACTGCACTTTCAGCTTGGGTGAGCTAGGGAGATCTAGTCTCAAAAGAGGAAGGAAAGAAGGAAGGAAGGAAGGAAAAGTAGGAAGGAAGGAAGGAAAAAGCATGAATTCATGACATATGAGTTTCAATGGAGGGAAATGGGGTTGTTTAGCCTGAAGAAAAAAAAAAGATCTAAGGACAACATGATAGTCTTTTTATAAAGATGCTAAAGAGTGGGAGTAGGAGGACGTCTGCTTGATGCAGTTTTGTATTCTTGCTGAATGTCCTTTCTATTCTATGGCTAAGTAAAACTCTTTTTTATTAACTGTACAGTGAGCTATACATCTCATTTTGTTTCAGTGTTGAAGGGATCTGAACCCAGGTCTTTACTGATTTTGTTCTATCCACTGTACCACACTTCCACTCATGCTTAGCTCATCTCTAATGTCATGCCTAGTCTCATTCCCCTGGCTGTGCTGTCTCTTAGTATGAGGCAGCTAGGTAGTGCAGAGAATGGATCGCTGAGCCTGGAGCCAGGAAAACCCGAGTTGAAATGTGACTTCAAGCACTTAGCGGTGTGATCCTGGACTAGCTCTGTCTGTCTCAGTTTCCTCACAAAACTGGGATAATACAGTATCTACCTCCCAGGGTAGTGGTGAGGATAAAATGAGATAATATACTAGACTACTTTGTAAACCTTAAAGTTCTATATAAATTGTAGCTATCATTAGTATTTTCACTGTCTTGAAATTAGTTTTTATTTTGTGTTTTACACTATTTGTGAAGATAAATGAGATAAAGAAGCTAGGCGGCTCAGTGGACAGAGTGCCAAGCCAGGAGTTAGGAAGATTCATCTTCCTGAGTTCAAATCTGGCTTCAGATACTACCAGCTGGGTGACCCTGGGCAAGTCACTTAACTCTGATTGCCTCAGTTTCTTCATATGTAAAATAAGCTGGAGAAGGAAATGGTAAACTATTCCAGTAGCATTGCCAAGAAAACCCCAAATGAGTTCACAAAGAGTCAGATACGACGGAAAAACAAATTGAGCTAATTTGTGTAAGCTTTGTAAACCTTAAAGTTTACAAATTGGTATATTTATAATTTATATATAATTAATATTATATACAATATAATTTATATTTATAAATTAAATTTATGTATTAAAATACAACTGCAAATTTATAAATTTACCAATATTTATAAATGCTAGCAATTATTAGTATTCTCAGTCTCTTGAAATTAGTTTACATTTATTTAACTGTATATATTCTATTATCCCTGTAGGATACAAATGCTATGGCTTCTCTCATTCATGAAATACTTTCTAAAACATCTATTGTGTTTCTTGGACTTCCCCAGAGGATGCCATAGTTATTCCATTGAGTCAATAGAGATTGTGTGGTGGCTGTATTTCTGCTACCTTTTCCCATTCTGCGTCATTAGGGAAAGTTAGCAGAAACATTCTAAGAGAGTGAAAAGCTTTGCCCATGTTTAAAAAAATGTGGGACCCGTCAGATATGCCATGGCCTATGACACAGTGCACACGATAGGTTATAGGTCAGCCTTCACTGGTGACACTGATGTGCTAAAAACAAAAGTGATAGCAGATAGCTTTACACCGATCATGCCTGACTATAACTTGTTGGTGGCCTAGATTCTGGAGGTCCTACACATGCTTTTCTTGTTCTTTTTGTTGTTCCTGTTGTGGTTGCCAGAGTACCAAACAACCATGAAGAGTTCCGTGCCTTAATTTTCTGATGC
This sequence comes from Phalanger gymnotis, assembly GCA_028646595.1. Classification (NCBI taxonomy): domain Eukaryota; kingdom Metazoa; phylum Chordata; class Mammalia; order Diprotodontia; family Phalangeridae; genus Phalanger; species Phalanger gymnotis. The sequence goes on from JAQQSZ010010072.1 coordinate 4,904, forward strand.
TTGGCATCTGATAGAAGACCATGTTCAACTTGGGCAAGTTAACTTTACTCAGTTGAATCAATTCAAAATGTCCTCAACATCTATCGTTATCAATTTCTCTCTCTTGCAAAGGTTAAGTAAATCTCCTTTTGTTAACTGTTGAATGGCCAGGTGTTCATTTTGTTCTGATATAGACATCAACTACCAACGGACAGGCCTCTTTTTGTGCTTAGCATGTTCCTGGCACACAGTAGGCTTTAACAATTGTTTATTGTTTGATTGGCTCGAGTCAGACCTATTCCAGAGCAATTGGCAAAATTATGAATGATGTTACTGAAGAGGAGTATGAAGAGTGCAGAGGAAGGTAAGCCCAGATTGGCCTTCGTGCCTTTGGTGATATATTTAGGTGATGCCTCTAAAGCTGGTGGTTGTTTACTATGATGTGTCTCCACCTCTAGGAGATTAGACAGTAATCAGCTTTTGGCTATTTATCTAGGAGAGAAAGATAATTTCAGTAAACTGTCTTTCAGGCCAACCAGCTGTGTTGTCCTAAGACCTTCCAGCCTAGCAATTTAAGCCTCCTCTTTTCTTCAGAATTTTTTCAGAATTCAGTTTACTTTCAAAGTAGCCAGGAGGGATTGAATTTTGGGGGATTGAAAGAGCTTTTCCCCTCAATAGAGAAGGAAAGATTGAGAAGAATGAAATCTGTTCTTTCCTTGCCTTGGTCATCATGCCTCAGAGGAGACCTACTAAGAAAAGGTTCCTCCTAGTTTTACAGGAATTATATTTGAGTGTAAATAGAGGGGGGAAAATTTTTGGTTTTAAATGGCTTTTCAGAAGTGACTGTTTAGCTGAATAAGCTGTCCTTAGCTGTATATGGATATAACCAGCCACTTATGGGATGTCATGAGAAACTCTAACACTGAGATCATGTAAACCAAGGCAGATTCCTGGAATTTTAGGATTGCCTAACCACTGTACTGAAGGCATTGTTAGAGGTTTTTTTTTTAAAAAAAATTTACTACCAGAATTGTGTGTTATGGATTATGTCATGATTCTTAGGTGCAAGCCTTTGAGGGAAGCACTTGAAATGACATTTCTAGAATTGAGGATATGAACAAATATACCAATTGTATCCCAGTTAATTTGCTAAAAATAGGCAAGGGTATCATTTTTAAAAGTTTCTATTCTCATTCCTGAATTGTGAACTGCAACTTTGTTTGGAACTCTTCATCTCCATCTCCATTTCCCCCTCCCTGCCCAACACTCCTCACTTTTCCCCCCCCCCCCCCCCCCCCCCCCCCCCCAATTAGGCAGCATAGTAGATAGAGTACTGGGCCTGGAGTAGGATAGACCTAAGTTCAAATCCAGCCTCGAACACTCACTAGCTGTGTAACCCTGGGCCAATCACTTAACCATTGTTTGCCTTAATCCAATGGAGAAGGAAATGGCAAACCACTCTAGTATTTTTGCCAAGAAAACCCCATATAGGGTCAGTGGGCACAGATATGGGGCCCTAGGAAGTAGCTTGGGGATAGTTGGCACAGACATTAGCCCCAGTGGCAGTGGATAGTGGGAGTAGCTCCCAGTGGCAGCAGAATAAGCACTGTCATGGACGGTGGCAAAATCAGGACCACCATGGCCCTTTGCTTACTGTAATTTAGAAACGATTGACTCTTCCCTGTACTTGATGCCAGTATTACACCCCCCCCCCCACCTTCCCCAGAGACTACTGAGAGGATCAAGGGATGGCAGAGGTGAAAGTGTCTACTAGATCCCCACAGAAGAGGGGCAGTCCCTTATAGGCCTGTAAGGGGAAAGGATTTGTTAGTCTTTCCTTCCACTCCAAAAAGTTCTTAGGGAGAGGTCTTGACTAGTGGGCTAGGCAACATTGTCAGCAGTACGGGGTAATTCTGCCTGACCCGTGACTAATCAGCACGTGTCATCATCTTTTTGGCAGCCCCAATGTTCCTAATACTATTCCTGCTCATGATCACTCCTTTTCATGGAGAGGACCTTCCCATCCCGTGATGAACTGCAAAGCTTTGGCATTACCCACCACATAGACCTGTTCATTTAGATTTGGGGCTTGGTCCTTTCAAGAGCGTGGGAGGTTGGAGGTCTGGGATTTCTGATCTTTGTCCTTCCATGTTTAGTCACTCCTTCAGGGAGTAGTTACATTGTTTTGTTTTGGGTATTTTTTTGTTTTGGTTTGGTTTTTTGCTATGTGTCTGTCTTCAGTGCTGCCTATATCAGGTTCCTTGAATATTGGAGGTCCAGCTGGACCACTTACTGCTCTACAATTATTTAACTGGTAGAAAGTCCTCTAGAAAAATTGTACCAAACTCAAATAGAAATGAGGGCCACTAAACCATGCATAAGGATCCCTTTGGCCAGCATATTGACTCAGAAAACCACACATTAATATTATCTAGGTTCTATTGTATTTTTATTTTATTAAATATTTCTCAATTACATTTTGATCTGGTATTGCACTCACAGAACCATTTGACATTTCTGCTATCGAAGACCTTAATGATCTTACCACCAAAGGGGTGGGTAAGGTATGGTAAGGAGAAAGCAATCCCAACCCTCATGCAAATTGGGCTAGTTTTTCCTCGAAAAGGATTGAAGCCATCCTTGAGACTTGATTGGCTCAGAGGATCAAAGGTTTAGACTGTTGACATTTCTGCCTCGTTGTCTGAGTACAAAACAGCCATGAGAAGCTCCAGGTACACTCCCTCTGATACCTGGCTTTCCAACCAGGCTGGGCAATCAAGCAAGGAAATTTTGTGCAGAAAAATCAATTTAAGGGGACCTCAATGCATATCCTTGTTGAATATCTTTCTCCTGCTATGTCTAAGTAAATCTCTTTCTGTTAACTGTTGAATGACCTACCACTGTCACATATCATTCCAATATCTAACACAAACTAACAGGGGATTGGCCTGAGTCAGGCCCAACTGAGAACACCCATATCTCAAGAAGCTCGCCTTCTAATTGAGTAAGACAACACAGAGAGGCCGGTTCAGCTGTACAATGGAATATGTTGGAATTTCCCAAAGGACTCCGTAAATAGCCCCAGGGCATACTAGTAACTGTGCTTTTTAGATCAGAGAACTTCTAGCTTGTGCTTGTTGCTGGTAGTCATGCCGAAAAGAAAGATCCTAGTGTGGAGGTTGTTTACATCATGGGCATCACCTGACTGCTTTTGCCCCAAATTGATTCACACGTCACTGGGAGATTTGTTTTTAGAGGACAGAGCCAGGGGCAATGCGTGGACATTACAATGAAATAAATTGAGGCCTGATGTAAAGAAAAATGTCCTAGTAGCTAGAATTGTCCAAAAAGTGAATGGGCTTCCTCAGGAAGTGGGCCAGGAGGTGGATCCCCCCAGAAGATCTTCAAGATGAGCACTTCAAGATGGCCATGTTTCAGTAGGGATTCCTTTTGGGTGTATGTTGGGCTAGATGATCACTGAGGTCCCTTCTAGCTCCCAACATTCTGTGATATAAGTATGCAGGAATGTGTAACATATATAAAATGACTATACGGTGATTGGAGGGGAAGGGCACTGGTAGCTGCGGGGATCAAGAGATGTTTCATGCCAAGATGACTCTTGAGCTAAGTCTTGAAGGAAGCTAAAAATACGAAGAGGTGGCCGTGAGGAGTATTCCAGGCATGAGGGACAACCACCACAAAGTCATGGAGATGGGAATCAGAGTGCCAAGCATGAAGAAGAGTAAAAAACCCAACTTGACAGGAGGTAATAGGGAGCCAATGGAGTTTATTGATGGGGGGTGGGGGAGAAGGGAAGAGAGGTCAGGGAGAAAGAGAGAACAATACGCACAGGCCAGAACATCTGCCAAAATGATTTTCCTGAGATGTAGATCTACCCACGCCGCCCCTCGAAAACCACCTCCCTCCCACTCAAAAAACTACTTCCCGGATCAAATATAAATTCCTCTGCTTGGCATTTAAAGCTCTTCACATCCTGTCCAAAGTCTACCTTTCCAGCCTCATTAGACACTATTACTACTCCCTTTCCCACACTCTATGGTCCTAACTTATTTTTGTTGTGGCATTTCAGTTGTGTATGACTCTTTGTGACCCCACTTTTGGGTTTTCTTGGCAGAGATACCAGAATAGTTTGCCATTTCCTTCTCCAGCTCATTTTACAGATGAAGAAACTGAGGCAAACAGGGTTAAATTGAAGTAATTGACTTGTGACTTGCCCAGGATCACACAGCTAGTAAGTGTCTGAGCCCACATTTGAACTCAGGAAGATGAGTCTTCCTGACTCCAAGACTGGCACTCTATGCACTATGGTGCCACCTAGCTGCCCCATTTACAACCTCTTTGGGCCATACTGCATGGGGCAAGGCCTAACTGGGCAGACCAATGATAAGTGACTCCTTTGTTCTCACGTGTCTAGGTAAGAGCTTTCCCAAAGATGCTTTCCCAAAAGGTAAAGAAGCATCAACAGCTAAACATAACTGCCCAGACTTAGCACACTTCTATCTAAATCCCCACAGTGGGTATTGAAATTCTTTCAGTTCTGAGGAAGACAATTCCAAAGGAATTATGATGAAAAAATGCTATCTATCTTCAGAGAAAGAACTGTTAGAAGCTGAATGCGAATCACAGTATACCTTGTTTTTTACTTTATCTTCCTTGAGGTTTTTTTTTTTTTGGTCTGTTTTCTTTTGCAACATGGCTAATATGAAAATATTTTTGTGTGACTGTAGATATATAATTTATATCAATTGGCTTGCCTTCTCAAGGACGAGAGAGAGGAGAGAGGGAGAAAACTTGGAATTCAAGAATTTTAAAAAGGAATGTTAAAAATTGTTTTACATGTAATTAGAAAAAATAAAATAAAAATTTGAAAAACAAAACAAAAACTAATGTTTGCTCTAAATAGATCTGTAGCATCAGCAATACTTTGGCGAATTTCAAATACATCTAGGAGAACCAGAAGCCTACCCTGAGCCCTTCAACTTCTGGATATTATGTCATCCTACTGAAATGATCAGCATGGTCAGAACAGTTAACAATGGCCCCTTTGTGAAGACATTGCTATGACTCATTCTTTCTAAAATGTTAACTTCCACTGCCTTGAATAGGCTCTATTCATATTTTAAATATATTCAAGAAGATTACATTAAGGTGTAGCAGAAAGAGCATTGACTGGTCCAAGAGTCAAGTAGCTTGAATTCAAATCCTGGTCCTACTAATTGCTAGCCGTGTGGTCCTGGACAGCCATTTCTCTTTGGTGAGTCTCATTTTCTTGATCTTAAAATGGAGAAGATAGTGATATTTGAATTGCTTACCTTAGAAAAGTGTTACGAGGAATGTACTGTGCAAATGAAATGATCCATTTTATAGATGGGGAAACTGAGGCTTGGAGATGCTAAGTGAATTGACTAAGATCATTCGACCAGTAAGTATCAGAGTTAGAATTCATCTCAGGTCTCTCTTGCTTCATAGTCTAAACTTTTCCCACTATACCAGAGGTTTCTAGACTAGTCTAGAGATTATCAGTGCTTTCCCCATTAAATTACCTTGATCTTACTTTTATTCTCCAAATTAGAACACAAATTAGGTCAGATAATCAAAATTTGTTTTGGTCTAAGATCAACGGGGGGTGGATAGTCCTATGCCCTACTGAACCAAGGGCCTTATAAGTGATACCACTTTAACTTCTTCTCATCCAGGCCCATCAGCATCAGGACTGAGGTAGAGGGCTTAGGTGATGTGAAGGGGTAAATGGTGGGAAGAAGGGATCATTGTCACAAATGAGATCAATCAGTCCGTCAGTGAATGGAAGAGCTCAGTACATTCTGATATATGTTCTATAGAATCCATTGGCAAAATAATATGCAATAAATTCCCCAAAATATTTTTCACATTTTCCCCAAAGTCTTTCAGACTAAAGTTTGGTCTCAGTCATGTGGTTAATTGAATTTCATATGTAAAGACTGTTTAGGGTCTGTAACCTGGACCATATGGAAAAGTTGGTATTTATAGCTTCCACCATTCCAGTGGGCAACCTAAAATGGCAACAAAGATAGTGGAAATAAAACAACAGAGAAATTCTTCTTTATTTTGCCTTTCTGATCATAAGCCAACTCATCAAAGTTTGTGAGAGTTCAGGGTCAGTGTTTAAGGATGCAAAAGGAACAGAGACTCAGTGAAATAATTTTAACCAAAGGATTCAAGGAAGCACCTGGACATTGCCTTAAGGTAGTAGACAGGGAAGTAACTCTCTTACTGTCCTTTGTGAAACTAAATATGGAGGGTTTTATTTTGAACTTAGCTCTGAAAGATCAACTTCAAATGTACAATACGAGGGATGAGAGATTGAACTGGGAATTTTAGTGGACCATAAGTGCGATTTGAGTCATGCAAGAAAGCTCATGCAATTTTAGCTTACGAGAGTAAAGCATTCATGAATGGAGGTAATAATGTTCTAACTATAGCTCTGCCTCATCCAGACCACATCTGGAGTATTGTATTTAGTTCTTGCCACTACATTTAAGGTACTACCATTACTAGTTTGAGAGTATCCAGAGGAAGGTCACTGGGATAGTGAATGGGACTTCATGTGCCATATGAAGACTATCGATCAATCAATTTTCTTAAGCATCTACCATGCTAAGGATCTATGCAAAGCCTAGTTGAAAAAACTGGTGATTTTTAGCCTGGATTAAAAACACTCGGGATAACATTTTAGCTGCCATCAAAGCAAAGTTCTCCCTCACTGGACATCTTCAAGAAAAGGTCTGAGGCCACTTTTTCAATATGCTAGAGAGGGGTTTCTTTTTATGTAGTGATAAGACTTGATAGCAACTAAGATCCCTTTATATCCTGAAATTTTGTGAGTCTGTGATCTTTAGTCCTTAAGTCTTATGTTATTTTGTTATAATCAGGGCTATGTTGGTAAATATTTAACGATAAGTTGTCTCTATGTTCTTTTATTAAGCGGATTTGTTCTGCGAAGTTTGGATTCAGTCAAAGGGCAATACTTAAGGACCTATGTGGCCTTGGGGCTAAAGTTCCTCACCCCTGGTCTAGGTAGATAACAAAACAATGAATCAGGCCCTGATTTGCAATGTTTGCAGGTTTCTGATTTTTGAGGTATGAATGCTCAAACTGAAAATTTAACAAGCACATTTGTGGCTATAATATTTATTTTCTTTTTTTTAAAATAAATTTTATTTAATATATTTAGTTTTCAGCATTGATTTTCACAGGAGTTTGAATTAATAATTTTCTCCCCATTTCTACCCTCCCCCCCACTCCAAGATGATGTATATTCTGGTTGCCCTGTTCCCCAGTCTGCCCTCCCTTCTATCACCCCACTACCCTCCCCTCCCCTTTTCCCTTCCTTTCTTGTAGGGCGAGATAAATTTCTATGCCCCATTGCCTGTGTATCTTATTTTCTTGCTGCCTGCAAAAACTTTTGTTTTTGTTTCTGAACATCTATTTTTTAAAACTTTGAGTTCCAAATTCTCTCCCCTCTTCCCTTCCCACCCACCCTCTCTAAGAACTCCAGCAATTCAACATGGGCCACATGTGTATCATTATGTATAACCCTTCCACAATACTCATGTTGTGAAAGACTAACTATATTTTGCTTCTTCCTAACCTATCTCCCTTTATTGAATTTTCTCCCTTGACCCTGTCCCTTTTCAAAAGTGTTTGTTTTTGATTACCTCC
>JAQQSZ010010073.1:0-12604 GCA_028646595.1 Phalanger gymnotis
TTTTTGAGCTCTTTCATGGCCTGAGACCAGTTCATGTTTTTCTTGGAAGTTTTTGTTGTAGGCTCTTTGACTTTGTTGATTTCTTCTGGCTTTATGTTTTGGTCTCCTTTGTCACCAAAGAAAGATTCCAGAATCTGAGACTGAATTTGGGTGTGTTTTCGCTGCCTGGCCATGTTCCCAGCAAACTTACTTGACCCTTGAGTTTTTCAGTGGGGCGTGACTGCTTATAGAGTACAGAGTTCTATGTTCCAAGCTTGAGGGGATGTGCCAGCTCTGCCTCACCAGCTCTCCTCTTTCCCCAAGGACCCCAAACCAGGACTGGACTTAGATCTTCAGCAGGCTCTGCACTCCTGCTCTGATCCACCAGTTAATTCCTCCCACCAGGTGGGCCTGGGGTCAGAAGCAACTTCAGCTATAGTTCTGTAGCTGCCCCACCTCCCACCTCTACTGCCCCTGGGGCAGTGGCCAAACCGCAAACTCCCTGTCCCCAGCAGCTTTTCCCACTAACCTTTTCTGTTGTCTTTGGTGTTTATGGGTTGAGAAGTCTGGTAACTGCCACAGCTCACTGATTCAGGACATTAAGGCATGCTCTGCCCAGCTCCTGGTCTGGTTGGTCCATACCGCCTACGCTGGGCTCTGCTCTGCTCAGCTCTGCTCCCCTCCGCTCCCAGCTCTGTGTGGGATAGACCTTACGTAGAGACTATCCAGGCTGTCCTGGGCTGCATCTCTCCTTCCCTCTGCTATTTTGTGGGTTCTGCAGTTCTAGAACTGGTTCAGAGCCATTTTTTTATAGGTTTTGGGAGGGACTTGGTGGGGAGCTCATGCTAGTCCATGCTTTCCAGCCACCATCTTGGCTCCGCCCCTCTGTTTTAGGATTTTCTATAGATTCCCTCCCCTTTTGCTCCTAGCCTAGCTTTTATTTAAACACATGTTTTATAGTCAAGTAGGTAAGCTTCTAAACCATAAAAATGGGTTATTTCAACTAAGGAAATTTCTGTATTTCCATCAGAATGGAAACATTCTAATAAAAGCATTTACAGGAGATTTTTTTCTATTGAATTATTTTCACCTGTAGCATCACCCAGATGGGAAATTAGAATTCTGCTCATTTAAATAGGGAGCTCTACAAAAACAGGATGCTAATCCAGAGTGACCCCACTGTGGCATTCTTTAATTGTTGATGGCAGAAAGTGAAATGGGACTGGACGCAGAACAAATTGCTTCATTAGTGACATACCCTAGAATACCTATGAAACTATAACCTGCATTTCCTAACACATGGGCCATGTAATTTGATCATTTAACTCCCATAACTTGACTTCTATTAACCACTTAAATAAGATTTATAAAACCTAATATATTATTCCTAACAATGTTAAATATTTTTCTCACATTAATAATGTGCAAATCTAAAATTTAAATAAAATATATATTTGTATTGTTAATGTTTTTTTTCATATTGTTAATGTATTTTTGCTTAATGGGAAGATCTTTCTCACCCATTAATAGGCCCACGTGACCTGCTTAAGTCCCATGGAAGCCTAAGTCGTATGAGTTTGAGTCACATGAAGTCTGTGGTAAGACAATCTTGCTGAACAAGTGGAACAGGAAAGGATGGAGCAGGAAGGGTGGAGCAGACTTGAGAGAAAAGATGTTAGTCAGAACAGTTAGAGCTGAGAGAGAGAGACAGAGACAGAGAGAGAGAGAGGAAGCAGGCAGCTGGATGTGAGTGTTCATTTGTGGGAAGGCCCTAGTAAAGGGAAGCTTGGGGATGGTGATGCCCCCTGCATTGTTATTGTGTATAGACTTCCTTGTTGCTATGATGAATTTGGCTCTCTGGTGTTGGGATTTGGCTTTCTGTTGTTTGAATAAATGTTTCGGTTCTGTCTTCCATATAGAGAGTCTGTTATATTTCCCAATTCAGAATTATACCAGCATAATGGTAGTCTCCATAGGCACTGTGAATATGGCATTAGGGCTATGATATTTAAACAAATTATTTAAGGAAATAATTAACCATTTACTTACTTTATGTGAAATAAAAAAGTTAATTAACAAATTTATAATAATCTGTGTATAAATCTAAATATACCTGCATACATACAAACATACATATATACAGACATGCACGCACACATGGACATACAGGAATATACATATAAATAAATAAATGCATATATGTATGCATATACATCCGCCTTTGGTGTCTACATGCTACTTAGCTCTCACCTGTGGCTCCAAGAAGCAGTAGCATGTGCAGCAGCCAGATCCCAGGAAAACTATCTCAACAGATGGGCTAAACCAGGTTGGGGGTAAATAAGACCTCAAAGCCATCAGCAGGCTAGGGAGGTATTTACCCTAAGCATATGAAAACATACAAAACAGAACAGGAAAATATGAACATTTTGTTTCGACAGGCTATGAAAGCAGTGGAAGCAAGCATTGTGGAAAATTTAGAGCTTGGTCAGGCAGCAAAGACACCAAAGTCATTCACTCCATCTGGAGCCATCACCAGTCATCTTTATTTTTGTCTTGCCATTGGGCTACAATGATTCTATAAGAGAGTGTGAGGTTCATGACTTTGTGCAATTCTGCTTCACTTAAATCCAATTTACACACAAGTCAAAAGACATTACCCATACCATTTTACTATTTCATTATTCTACTATTTGATAATTTTACATTTTTTTTTATTTTATTACTTTACTATTCAATTATTTTATTATTTTGCTATGTTATTCTTTTATTATTTTACTATCTTATTGTTGTTGTTCATGCTTCATTCTTGAAGAGTACTGATGACAGCAGGAAAATGAAGTCTTGACTTGCAAATTGGATTTAAGTGAGACAGAGCTGGGCAAAGTCATCGTCATCAGCCTCACTCTCCTGCCCCCCCCAGTCATCTGAGTCCAGTGTCAAGACATAGTTCTATTTTACCTACCTCAAAGTCTTCTGGTGATGACCTAGTCATGGAGCAACAGGTAGAGAGCTGTGTTACAATCCTGCACACTGGTGGCTCAGGCTATAGTTATCTGCCTACTGGACTGAAGAAATAGTGGGATTTGGTAGCCCCCTGTATGTCTGAGTAGCCTCCTTAAGGATAGCACTGCTCAGCTATGAGGAAGGGGCTAGAAAGGGTGCCCTAAAAATCATCTGCCTCACCTAACTCTGGCCTGCTTACCAGAGCAGGTAGAGATTCCATCCTGGGGTAAAAACACAAAACCATGTACAAAAACTTTTGTGAAGATGATTCTACCCACCATTGTTAAATGGAATGTGTGTGGACCACAAGAAAATGAGTAGACCTAAAAGATGAACAGCTCTTGTTGAGAGAGAACTCAGCAGCTATCACATCCAAGCAGCAGCCCTGAGTGAAACAAGACTGGCAAATGAACAACAGCTTGCCAAAGTCAGAGCTGGATGCACTCTCTTTTTTTTGGAATGACCAGAGTAATGGGAAGCAACATAGAGCTGCTGTTTTGCAATGAAATCTAATCTATTCAAAAGCTTGTATGCCTCTCAAAAGGAGTGATCAACAGGCTCATGATAATGTGATTGCCACTGGCAGGAAAGCACCCTGCCACCATCATCAGTGTGTATGCTTCCATATGATGAACTCTGATGAAGACCTGAAGACCCTCATCAATGTGCTGAAAGAAGATAAGCTTGTAATTCTGGGTGAATTTAATGTCAGAGTAGGCACAGACTATCAAACATGGCAGGCAGTCCTTGGGAAGAATGGAGTAAGAATCAGCAACAGCAATGGTCACTTTCTATTGAAGCTTTCTGCATCCCATGACTTTATCACAAACAGGGTCTTCTGAATATATAAATGCAACAAAACATCATGGATGTGCCCTAGCTACAAAATTTGCATTTAACAGACTATGTCATTGTAAACAGAAGAGACAGGATGTGAAAATGACAAAAATTTGTGGCCCAGAGTGTTGGTCCAATCATAAATTTATACTTTATAAACTAATTATTTGCATTCAACAGAAGTGACCACCCCAAAGCATGATGGCTACCAGAAAACATAATGTCAACAGATTTGAGTGCTTCTTCAGGAGTGAACAGTTTGTTACTGACTTGGAGGGAAAGCTGAGCAAACAAACCTTTGGTAACAGTGGAGCAGAAAATGAGTGGGTGGCAGCTTTTAGGGATTTGGTGTCTAGCACTTCATTTACTCATCTGGGCCAGAATACTCAAAAACATCAAGATTTTGATGAAAACGATGGGGAAATTCAGAAGCCACTAAATGAAAAATGAGAACTCTACAGAATCTACTAGCAGGATAGCTCATCTGTCTCTAAAAAGGCAGCATTTAACTTCATCAAATGTGAAGTTTGAGCAAAGATTAGAGAGATTCAGGATTCTTGGCTCATTAAGAAGGCAGATGAAATTCAGTTTTACATGGATAGTAACAATCCAAAGCATTTTTCATGATACCCAGAAGGCTATTTATTGTTCAAAGACCTTTGGTGCATCTCAACTATTCACTGTTGATGGAGCAACACTGAACAATAAGGCCATGATCCTAGAGAGATGGGATAAACACTTGCAAAGTGTTCTCAACACACCATCATCAAACAATATTGAAGCCACTGACTGTTTACCTCTGCTTGAAGTCAGTCCTTCTCTGGCTGAATTTCCAACTGAAAAAAAGATTTTTGAATGTCATTAGGCTCCTCTCAAGTGGCAAAGTGACTGATGCTGACTCCATTCCAATGGAAATCTACAAGGCAGGAGTCCACTACTTATACAAAAGCTGACTGAAATTTTCTGGGTTCTATGGCAAGAGGAGGTTACCCCCAGGAGATTAAAGATCCCTCCATCGTCCATCTATGTAAAGGAAATTGGTTGTCCCGTGACAGCCATGTGGATGGGGGTGGGGTATCTCTCACTTAGTCATTGCCTGCAAAATTCTTGCTAGCATCCTCCTTATCAGGCTGATCTAAGAGCCATTGTGACTTCAGAAAGGGCTTAGGAATGGTTGACGTTTTTTGGTTTTTTTTTTTTTTTGCTGCCAAACAACTCCAGGAGAAATACTGGGAGCAAAACACAGATCTGTACACAACATTCACTGATCTAACCTATGCTTTTGAGACTGTTCAGTCACATGGCCTGAGGAAGATCGTGGTGAAATTTGGGTGCCCAAAGAAGTTCATCAGTATCATACACCAATTTCATGAAGGTATGCTAGCTTGGGTTCTAGACATTTTTCTCCCATTTCATTGGGTTCTCACATTTTTCCAGTCACCGACGGAGTGAAGCAGGACTGTATGTAAGCTCCTATGCTTTTTAGCAGGATGTTTTCATTAATGTTGTCAGATGACTTCGACAAGGACAAAAATGGCATCAAGATCAGTTACTGCAATGACGGTAAATTATTTAATTTGAAAAGGCTACAAGCCAAGACTAAAGTGGAAGGAGAGTTGGTGCTCAGCTTTTTGTTTGCAGATGATCGTGCATTCAATGCACCCTTAGAGATTGGGATGCAACAGAATATGAATTGATTCTCCACGGCTTGTGCTAATTTTGGTCTGACAACTAACACCAAGAAAACAAAGGTTCTCCACCATCAAGCACCCCATCATCCATATGTGGAACTATTGGTTATAGAAAATGGAGAAATTTTGAGTGCTGTGGATAAATTCACTTATCTCGTGGTTGACTCTCCAGGGATCTACAAACAGATGATGAAGTTGACACATACATTTCTACAGCTCCCACAGAGTTTGAGAGGTTCTGAAGAATGTGTGGGAAAGAAGAGATATAAGGTTGTCTACTAAACTAAAGGTCTACAGAGCCTTTATTCTGATCTCATTGCTGTATGCCTGTGAAATCTGGACAGTCTGCCAGGAAACTAAATTGCTTCTGCTTGAATGCTTTTAGGAAAAATCTGAAGATCATCTGGAAAGATAAGGTATTAAAGCATTCAAACTCTACTTCAGAGAGTGCGACTCCAATGGGCATGTCATTCCAATGCCAAACATATGTTTGCCTAAGAGACTATTTTACCAAAATCTCAAACAACACAGGTGCTCACATGCTGGGAAGAAGAAGCAATACAAGGACACTTTCAAGGTGTTTCTAAAGAATTTTGGTATTGATTGTGAGATATGAGAGACACTGGTATAGGATCATCCAGCATGACATGCCATATTAAAAAAGGTGCTATGTTCTATGAACAAAGCAGAAATGTGGTAGCTCAAAAGAAAAGTGAGATGCACAAATTTAGAGATATCTCTCTCCCAAATCGTCATACAGACTATTTGTGCCTGGCCTATGGTAGGGACTTCGGAGATGGTATTGGTATGATCAGCCACACACAGCTAGACACACTGTACATTGGCCCCAATATTGTGATGTTATTTTGATCCTCTTTAAGCATTAAGGACAAACAACAATATACACACATGTGTGCTTTTATTTGATGTTAATAATAACTCTATAAGGCAGATGTTTCTTATTATTATCCCTGTTTTACAGATAAGAAAATCGAGACTGACTCATTGGAAGAGCATTCCTGTGATTTTGCCAGACAAGACTCTGGGTAGCTGTTAAGGAGCCCCTCGGCTTTGAGAACCCAGATGTTGGTGCTTCTCTCTCTGGTAACTGTGTATGTATTGCTATGGTCAGATACTTAGAAGCCTGTCTGTTGATTTGTGTTTTTTTGATCTGTTTATATAATTTCTGCTTGTGATTTCTGTTTGTGTTTTCTCTGAAGTTCAGGGTGCTGACTTTTCCCCCTGAATTAAGTGAATGATATATGTATGTTTAATTAAAATGAGATTGTTAACCCCTTAAAGTTGTTTTTCTTAGAAAAGCAGATCAAAGAACCTGTGCTAGCAGCCATCCTATGTACTGGTGTTATTGGCTTTATATCTCTAGAGCAGCTGCTAGTAACATTGTTGTTACATATGTTATTGCATACATGACTCAGGTCATACAGTTGTTAAATGGCTAAAAGATGATGTGAGCTCAAGTATTCTTGGCTCCAAATCTTATATTCCATTTACTACTGCAATACCTAGATGCCTTATGGGTATCACAGAGCCACAGGCATACATGTGTGAATGTGTATATAGTGTGTGTATAGTTTATATAGAAATAGTGTGATGTTGTGGGTAGAGAGGTAGCCTTGGAGTCAGAAACAAATTATTTCAGGTCTTACCTTGGACACATAGACTTTAAAAACCTACATAATTCATTTAACCTATCAGACAATTCTCTAAGATCATATGCTGTGGAGTAGGTACCAGTCTTCATTGGTTAAGGATACTTTACAGAGAGAGTTTCTAACACCAATCAAATCACAAACCTGTTACACACACACACACACACACACACACACACACACACACACACACACACACACCCCTAGTTTAAGACCAAATAAAGATAAAACTCATTAATCATATTTAAGGACTCCAAGGGTGATACTCAAAATTCTGAACAAAGTAGAAAAATAAAGAAGAGGAGGAATTCATATGGGCTTGGCATGGAATCATTGGGAAAGTGGGTTAGAGTATGAGGGCTAAAAAGACATAAAGTGAAAGCCCACCAATAAGTCCCTAAGGAAACAGTTGTATAACTCCTAGTTCTGGGAACATGAGGAGAAGAAAGAGGAGGACAAGGAGGGAGAAGGAGAGGAGGAGGAAGAAGAGCCCATAGCTCATCCTGCCCTTCTTGAGGGATAATGCAGATTTACAATTAGGGAAAAAAATAGAATTTCACATACCAGCAGAATATCCATCCTCAACAATAAAAGCATAGGTACAAAACCATGGAAACCAAATTGAAAAGCAAGCTCTAAATCTCTCTAGTGTTCCCGTCTTATTCAGTGCCCTACTCCATCCCCAACATCTCCAATCCCTCTCATGAATTACATCATTTACCCTGCTACCCTGGATCAGCCTGAGATAGGTGATCTTTGTCTTTAAATATTATGTCTATTTTTGTCCAGTTCTCTAAGGGAATAACAGGCAGACCCATATGGATCCAGTCATTTGGGCTGCCTATGCTCAGCTATTTTGACATTTGGACATAGATTGCGCCAAACTATATCTATATATCTCTATATAGCTATATATCTATATCTATACACACAATATATACTATATATATACATACATATATGTATATACACTCATATATGCATGCATACTTATACACATGCATACTAACACACATATACACATATATGTACACACATATACATACTATATATACATATCCATATATACACACATGTATATACACATACATAGACACATATATACATATATTTGTACACACATATGCATATATATGTATATATGAACAAATTATATACATATAAACATACTCACATATGCATATCTGCCTATGTGTGTATATATACATATAATACCCACATATATACATATATGCATAAATACACATACAAACATATATATGTATATATAGTTACCGCCGGAAGTATAATTCATTTTATTCAGCTTTCCTTTCCAATTCTATCTGATTTTTGTTTCTGTCTGGCTCAGGACTTCCCTAGGGAATGGGAGAAGTGAATAAGGGTTTTGTTATAAAAAGACTTTGCTCTTAACTGAGACTGAATTTGAGGATGGAACCTCAAAGCCCTTCCTTTCTGCTTCCTGCTGGGCTGAAGCCTGCATGCAAAAAGGAAAAGTAAACAGAGAAGCTGATCATGTCAACAATAAAGTTGAAAGGGAAGCAACACCTCCTTGTGCTCTCTACCAACCCTGGGCCTCAGAATCTAAACATATGCACAGAGCTACAAAGCAGCCAGTCCTCAGGGAGATGATTGAGTGTTGAGTGGAGAAGTAAACATACATTGGTTGCTTTTTCCATTTCAAGACATTGCCTCTGTCCAAGAATGGTTGGGGCTGAAAGGGCCAATTGTCGACTGGGATGTATGAACGAGGAGACTGGCCTTCATTCAGCAGCTGGAACAGCTGGTGTGGAATCCAACATTGTTTGTACCTCCACCTCATCACCTCCCAAGCTGCTGCCATGGCTCCATCTCTCCAAAGGGTCTCCTTTTCTTGCATGCAGTTTTTTATTGTGTCCTGTGATACCACAGAGACACTTTCTTGATTTTCGTTTTTATTTTGTCTTCAGGGTGTCCTTAATAATGCTTCTCTTTCCCATCCTTTTTTAATGGTCACCAAGGTTTGACTCACCCTACAAGATCTACTTTTGCATCCTGTGATTGTTCCCCTAAGGGTTGTTATTGTAAATAACAATTTCTTTCAACCTGATTATATTTGTGGATCTTACAGGAGTGGGGGTTAGGGAGAGGGGAGAAAACAGTCTGTCCTGTACTTTAATTTCAAGTGTAGCTAATTAGGGGCATTAATGAGACTATGCAACAAGTTAAATGTACCACGGATAGCTAATACAAGCCTCCAAGTCATAAAAACGTCAGAAACAAACACTACTTTCTGAATTGTTAACTGGGTCTGGAGTTTGCTGCCACATTAACAAAGTCTGCCTACCATTCTTCCAAAAGATACACTCTGCTCTTGGATTCAGTTTTTACTTAGCCTCTGAACATATTCTGGAGCACTGAATCATAATTTGCCTTTAGGCTACTACATGTGATAGGGAAGATGATTTGACAGTGTAGCAGATGCAGGATTAATGCAGGAATAAGAACAAATGCCCCCTATTGGATTAATCACATATATACATAGTTTGACACCACTGTCATACTTGACCTTTAGCATCTACTGAGTAAATTTAGTACTGTAGCTCAGGATGGATACTGTTGTCAACATAGTTTTAAGTCAAAGCTACAGATATCTGTGGTCATGTCAAAGTCAACAGCTCATAAGTTGAGATAGATTGGAGAAAATGGGTCTAATTTTAATTATAAGATCACAGATTTAGAGCTCGAATAAATTTTAGAAGTCAGTCCACCTCTCTTATTTTACAGAGAAGGAAACTAAGATCCAGAGATTAAATGATTATTAGCTCAAGGTCACTAAAGTAGTAAGTGATGGAACTAGGATCTGTATTCAGGTTTGATGACTCCATGTTTAACATTCTTTCCTCTGAATAATGCTGCCTTCTTAATTTATGCTGGCAGACATGGTAAGGACCTTGGAAATCAATCCAAAGCTTTGGTCCTAGTATTTCGGGATCTCTTCTTACTCTCTAAGCTCTGAGAGACTATTGGGACCCTTTGTTATATCAATTATCATGCTCCGGAAGTAGCCTCAAATATGTATAATAAATACATCATGGACTAGTTTGCAAAATTGGCACAGCCCTAGGAGCTTCCAATCAGTCTAAAGAAGTCTGAGGTCACATAACAATCAGCACCAGGGAAAGGCTACACACAAAGATTTTCGTTGGCAATGCTAAGCCTAGCTCACATCTGAGGTCTTCTAAGTGAAGACTAGGTAGGTACTGAAAGTTTGCAAAAATAACGGCATCTGGCATGAGTTCCTTTTGGCTTCCTCTTACATAAAATATTTTTTCTTCCAATGGAATGATATGAGATTTTAATAAAAATCAAATTCATATTCAAGCTTGCGTAAGAAGAAGAAAAAATATCCGCTATATGAAAAATGATCCTAAACTCACAACTAGTTTGGGCTCTGAGTCGTCTTACAGCTGTATGAATGTCAACACCATCAAAACATAAAAAAAGCAGCACCAATCCTACTAGTATTCTTCTTATTACTAGAGGGCCATAGGGATCTTTGTAACATACATGCAGAGGGGGAAAATATATTTTCAGCTAATTTGTTTTAAATAATGAACTGAAATATTTCCATTTTTCTTCTTTTATATATTACCCACAGCACTGGAATTAGTAAACTGGAGGTAGTTTATTAATAATTTCTCCAAATTCTTCATCTTTTCTTGAGCAGAAACCATTTTGACTTGTACAAACTTTTGAACTACTTTGGATTCAGAGGTCACACAAACATAATCTGAATTAAGAATTGTGTCTACATATGATCAAATGGAAAATGGCATCACCAGAATGTTTATAAGACTGACCAGTATCAGACCACTAATAATCACTAGGGCTGCTGCTAATCCAAGCATTAAAAAAAAAAGTTCATAGAATCTAGTTAAGAACCCCTCTTTTGAGGGCTTGTACATGAAGTTAAAGTAATTATGCCCGTCTCATATCTGTCATGTTTCAGAACTATTTCCTCCTTCACACCAGTCTCAGAAAAGAGGAGAAAGTTATTCTTGCCTATGCATACTTCAGCATCACTCTTGTCAGTGATCTCACAGTTGCCAAATATTTTGGCCTATTCTTAGTCCTCATACTTGCTGGCCTCTTTGCAATCTTTAACACTGTCAATTACCTTTTTTCTCCTACATATTCTCTCCATTCTTGATTTCATGGCAATGCTTTCTCCCACATGTTCTGGCTGCTTGTTCATCTCCTTTGCTGGATCTCCATCTACATCATTGTCACTAAACCGTGGGTATCCTACAGCACTCAATCCTGAGACTTTTCTCCTCTTATTATCATCATGACTTCATGTAGTAGGAGGGCCGAAATTATGATCTCAAAGAGAATCATACATATGTCTGAACGGTTCAGAATCGTTAGATATAAGGAATTCTCTAAGTAGAAGGCAGAAGGATTAAAACATTTATTTAGGCTCCACAGTAACAGACCCACAAACCAGCCTCCCAGTTTCAACACTTTGATCACAGACTTCCAGGCCCAATAAGTAACCAGGAGGCCACAGATAAGCATAATGACATTAAACCAAATCATATTCATGCTACCAGTAAGAAGATCACAAACTACCCTCAAGTTCTTGCTTGGCACTCCTCGGTCCACACACAGGTTGGCTCTACTTTCAGGTCGGCTCTGCTTCCGCAACTCCTGCTTCAGCTTCGGCTGTAGCTTTCTCTGCGACAGTCACCGCTGCTTTCACCACAATCTCCAAGTTGTGTCCCAGCTGGCTGACTGCTTCCTCTCTCCTTCAGCTCTTAACTGCTGTCACCAACTGCCTCTCAACTGTCTCCCCAACTGCCTCTTAGCTCTGCTCCAACTGTTCAGCAAGCTCTTCCTACCACAGGCTTCTACTGGCTCCAGTCCTAGCCACTCCCCCCCAGGATCCTGGGAGGCTCACATCCACATAGGTTCCACACCCAACAGGGCTCTAGGCCTGGGGCTTAACACTTAGCAAGGCTCAACGAAATACAATGAGTTACTCAAAGAAAACAAAGATCATTTTGTTTGTCATCACACTTCATCAGTTTCCATGGGAGTTAGACAAATGATCCTCAGATCTATATATCAATCCCTAAACTCTCCTGTGTTCCATTCTTGAATCCCCAATTGCTACTTGGACATCTAAAAGTGGAAATACTACAGAAACCACAAATTTAAAAACTCCATAATATAACTCATTATCTTTCTTTTGGAACTATCCCCTCTTCCCAACTTTCCTATTATTGTCTTTTTCTTTTGGAGGGGAGAAGAGAGGCAATGGGGGTTAAGCCCAAGGTCACATAGCTGGTGTCAAGTGTCTGAGGCCGAATTTGAACTCAGGTCCTCCTGACTCTAGGGCCAGCACTCCATTCACTGTGCCACTTAGCTGCCCCATTTTCCTCT